>PVKM010006171.1:0-45133 GCA_004027735.1 Carollia perspicillata
AAACAGTGAAATACAGACTCATTGTCTACAGAGTGCGATGATTCCTCTCAAGCTCCTTAATGAAATTAAGGGAGAAGTGCTGGTGGACTTTGGCAGGCAGGACAGGAAGTGAATTTGAGGTCTATGAATTACTTAATACAATAATGGTTGGGTACTTATTTATTACATTAAGTGGAGCTTTTTGGTATTTGAATCAAAAGTATACATAAAAGCCTATTGTAAAAAATCAGCCTGTATTATAACACAAATGGGCATTATATAAAGTAAAGGAAAAAAGAAAGGACTTTAAAACTACAACTAAATTATGGAGCTTATAAATTAGGGGAGAGTTGTGGGTAATGGGAAAGGATCCGAGATGGCTCCATGGTGTACCTGACCAGGGTCTCCATCACTACAACCAACTCTTGCACAGAACATGCTCCAGCCAGACAAATGGGAAACAAAATGTTTCTTTTTACCCCAGCCCTACATATGAGGACTATTCTAATCCCATTTGATCCCCTGCTTCAGATGCTATGAAACTAAGTGGAGGAAGAATAATAAAATAGGAGAAAAACAAAGACAAGAAGGTACATGGGACTGCCCTCAGCATCTGCACACACTCAATAAAGAAAAGTACATTAAAACAGTCCCCTCCCCATCTCAAGCAATACTCCAATTGATAGCGATTTCACAGATGGTTATGTGTGTTGATTGGTCTGCCCTTATTTTAGGAGGGTACAGTATGTTGCTAAAGTTCTGGTGCTTTCACTTTGGGTAGTTTTTTTTAAGCTTAAGATATAGTTTATACACAATACCATTCAAAGTATAAAACTCAATGGTTTTCAGCATAGTCACAAATATGTGCAACCATCACCATGGTCAATTTTAGAATATTTTCATCACCTCCAAAAGAAACCTGGGGCCCTTTAGCTATTACCTTCTATTTACCAGCCCCTAGTTCTCCACCTCTAGGCAACAACTAACCTACTTTCTGCCCTTGTAAATTTCCCTCTCTGGATATTTCATATGAAGGTAATCATATAATCTTTTGTGACTTGCTTCTTTCCCTTAGAATAGCGATTTTTAACCGATGTGCTGCAAGAATCTTTAAAATATGCAATACCTGACTATTTAGTCAGGGACACTGACTTTTTTTCCCTTAAATTGTCAAATAAAAGTTGTGACACCAGCCAACACAACAATAGCCATCTGGTGTGAATGAATTGAAATTATACCTATTTTTTGTCAGATCAGAAAAAAATATGATTTTGGGGGTGCTGTAGAATTTTAGCAATTAGTTTTTCCATCATGAGATGAAAAAAGCTGCAAATCACTGACTTAGAACAATGTTTTCAAGATTTACCCATGTTGTAGTTATATCAGTACTTCATTCTTTTTATGGCTGAATATTATTCCATTGCATTGTTGTAATACATTTTTAATCTATTTGTCATTGATGAACATTTGGGTTGTTTACCCCTTTTGATAATTGTGGATAATGCTGCTATTAACATTCATGTACAAACTTTTCTGTGGATATACATTTTGATTTCTCTTAGGTATACACCTAAGAGTGGGATTGCTGGGTGATATGATAACTAGGCTTATTCCTTCGAGGAATGACCAGATTGTTCTCCGCAGCAGCTATACCATTTTACATTCCCATCAGCAGTGTATGATTTCTCCACACCCTCACTAACACTTGTATTTACCTGACATTTTGATTATATCTATCCTAATAATTTGAAGTGATATCCTATTGTTTCGTTCTGCACTTCCCTGATGACTAATGGTGGCAAGCACCTTTTTCATGTGCTATTGGCCATGAACTTCTTTTCCTTGAAGAAATGCCTATTCAGATCTTTGGCTTATTTTTTAAAATTGGTTAGCTGACTGTTCAATATTGATACACAAATTTTTAATATAATCTGGATGTAAGCCCCTTATCAGATATGTAACTTTTAAATATTTTCTCTCATTCTGTAGGTTGTCTTTTCACTTTCTTCATAGTGTCTTTTGAAGCACAAAAGTCTATCATTTCGATGCAGTTCAATTTATGTTTTTTTTTCTGCTGCTAGTACTTTAAGTGTCATATCTAAGAATCCTGTGCCAAATCCAAGGTCAAACTTCTGTGTTCTCTAACAGTTTTATAATTTTAACCTTGAAATTATGTCTTTGATCCATTTTTAGTTAATTTTTGGATATGGTATAAGGTAAGAATCCAATCTCAAGCTTTTGCAAGTGGCAATCTAATTGTCCCAGCACAATTTGTTGAAAAGACTATTCTTTTCTGGTTGGATAGTCTTGGCACCCTTGTCAAAATTCAGTTGACCAGAGACATATGGGTTTATTTCTGGAATCTCAGTTCTACTCTATTTATTTATTTGTCTATCCCAGTGCCAGTACCACACTGTCTTAACAGTTTTACCACACTGTCTTAACTGTGGGGGTTTTTTTGTTTGTTTGTTTTGTTTTGTTTTTGCTATTGTTGTTCAATTACAGTTGTCCCCATTTCCCCCATTTCTCTCCCCTGCCTTACCCACCCCCACCTTCCACTTTCAATACTCCCCCCTGTCTTCTTTGTCCATGGGTCCTTTATACATGTTCCTTGACTTGACCCTTCCCCTTCTTTCCACCAGTATCCTCCTCCCCTCTCCCCTCTGGGCACTGTCAGTCTGTTCTCTATTTCCATGTCTCTGGTTCTATATTGCTCACTTATCTGTTTTGATGATTAACTTCCACTTATTCACCACTTATAGATGAAATCATATGGCATTTGTATTTCACTGCCTGGCTTATTTCACTTAGCATAATACTCTCCAGTTCCATCTACGCTGTCGTGAAGGTTAAGAGCTCCTTCTTGCTTTCTGCTGTGTAGTATTCCATTGTGTAAATGTACCACAGTGTTTTGACCCACTCATTTACTGATGTATACTTAGGCTGTTTCCAGCATTTGGCTATTGTAAATAATGCTGCTATGAACATTGGGGTGCATAGGTTCTTTTGAATTGGTGTTTCAGGGTTCTTAGGGTATATTCTCAGTGATGAAATTGACAGGACAAAAGGCAGTTCCATTTTTAATTTTTTGAGGAATTCCATGCTGTTTTCCACGGTGGCTGCACCAGTCTGCATTCTCATCAACAGTGCACTAGGGTTCCCTTTCCTCCACAACTTTGTCAGCACTTGTTGTTTGTTGATTTGTTTATGATGGCCATTCTGACCCATGTGAAGTGGTATGTCATTGTGGTTTTAATTTGCATCTCTCTGATGGCTGCTGATGCTGAGCATTCTTTCATGTGTCTCTGAGCCCTCTATATGTCCTCCTTGGAGAAGTGTCTATTCAGGTCCTTTGCCCATTATTTAATTGAGTTTTTTGTTTTCCTGGAGTGGAGTCATGTGAGTTCTTTATATATTTTGGAGATCAAACCCTTATCTGAGGTATAACTGGCAAATATATTTTCCCGTACAGTTGGCTCCCTTTTCATTTTTTAAAAAGATTTAATTTATTTTATTTTTAGACAGAGGAGAAGTGAGGGAGAAAGAGAGGAAGAGAAACATCAATGTGTGGTTGCCTCTCACTCACCCCCTACTGGGGAGCTGGTCCACAACCCAGGCATGTGCCCTGACTGGGAATTGAACCAGTGACACTTTGGTTTGCAAGCCAGCACTCAATCCCCTTAGCCACACTAGCCAGGGCCCCTTTTCCTTTTGATGATGTTTTCTTTAGCGATGCAGAAACTTTTATTTTGATGTAGTCCCATTTGTTTATTCTTTCCTTTATATCCCTTGTTCTAGGGGATATATCAGTGTGTGAAATATCTGAGATTTTTCCTGCCTATGTTCTCCTCTAGGACTTTTATGGTGTCACAACTTATATTTAAGTCTTTTCTCCATCTTGAATTTATTTTTGTGTATGGTATAAGTTGGTGGTCAAATTTCTTTCTTTTTTTTTTTCACATGTACCTGTCCAGATCTCCCAACACCATTTCTTGAAGAGGCTATTTTTAGTCCATTTTATATTTCTGCCTCCTTTGTCAAATACTAATTAACCATAGAGGCATGGGTTTATTTCTAGGCTCTCTATTCTGTTCCATTGATTTATGTGTCTGTTCTTATGCCAGAACCAGACTGTTTTGATTACAGCCACCTTATAATATAGTTTGATATCAGGTATTGTGATCCCTCCTACTTCGTTCTTCTTTCTCAAAATTGCCGAGGCTATTCAGGGGCATTTATAGTTCCATGTAAATTTCTGAAATGTTTGTTCTATATCAGAACCAGATTTTGGCTTCAATTTTCACTATTGTATTACATTAATGTGTGCTCTAATCTTTGTTATTTCCTTACTTCTGTTTGCTTCAGGTTTAGTTTGCTCTTCTTTTTCCAGTGTCTTAAGGTAGAAAGTTATGTTATTGACTTAAGATCTTTCTTTTTTCTTAATATAGACATTTACAGCTATAAAGTTCCATCTAAGCACTGCTTTAGCTGCACCCCATAACTCTTGGTGTATTGTGTCTTCATTTTCATTAGTTTCAGACTCTTTTATGATTCCCCTTTTGATTTATTCTTTAATCCATTGGCTATTTAAGAGTGTATTGTTTAATTTTCACTTATTTATTAATTTCCCCAGTTCATTTCTTCTACTGATTTCTAGTTTCATTACACTGTAATTGAAGAATATACCTTGTATTATTTCTGTCTGTTAAGTTTACTGAGGTGTGTTTTGTATCCTAGCACACGGTCTACCATGGAGACTGTTCTGTGTGCTCTTGAGAGGAATGTATATTGTTGGGTGGAGTGCTCTTCAGACGCCTGTTAGGTGTAATTGATTTATAGTGTTGTTCAAGTCTCCTATTTCCTTGTGAATCTTCTTTCTAGCTGTTCTATACATTATTGAAAGTCGAGTATTGAAGTCTCCAACTATTATAGTTGAATTGTTTATTTCTCCCTTTATTTCTGTCGGTTTTTGCATCACATATTTTGGTGTCATGTTATTAGGTGAATATACGCTAATAATTGTTATATTTTCCTGATGGATTTTTATCATTATAAAAGCCTCTCTTTATCTCTAGTAACATTTTTTGTTTTAAAGTCAGTTTTGCCTGACACCAGTATAGCCAGTCCAGTTTTCATATGGTTGTTGTTGACATGTTTTCATCCTTTTACTTTCAATCTGCTTGTAGCTTTGAACCTAAAGTGTGTCTCCTGTAGACAGCATATAGTTGGAAACTATTTTAAATCTAGTTCACATTCTCTACCTTTTGATTGAGTTGTTTAAGACATTCATATTTAATGTGATCACATTCACTTATATCTGCCATTTTGCTTTTTGTGTTCTATGTCTCATCTTTTCTGCGAGCTCACCTTCACTGTTCTTTTACACTAAGTGAATATTTTCTAATGTCATGTTTGAACTTATTTATTGATTTTTTTCACTATATATTTTTAGGTTTTTAGTGGTTGCTCTAAATTTTATCATATGTATCTTATCAGAATTGGCTTCTGGTTCATACTGGATTAATTTCATTGATATACAGAAACATTACTCCTATGTAGTTATATTCCCCTCCCTCCCTTTTTGTCATTATTTTTATACATATTAGATTTATTAATGCTACAAATCCAACAATACATCATTATAATTATTACTTATAATCTATAGTCATTTCTTAAGCCAATAGAGCTTTGCTCCAACCTATCGCCTTTGTGCTATTATTGGCAAATATATTATACATATCCTACATATTTATGTGGAATAGGTATAGGCTTTCAAATACATTATATACATATTGTTTTATATCAGTGTTTTAAAATTAATTAACAGCCCTGACCAGTGTGGCTCAGTTGGTTGGGTGTCATCCCACAAAGCAAAAGCTTGTCAGTTTGATTGCCAGTCAGAGCACAGGCCTGGGTTGTAGGTTCAGTCCCTGGTTGACGTTCACACAAGGGGCAACAAATCGATCTTTTTCTCTCACATTGATGTTTCTCTCCCTCTCTGGCTTCCTCCTTTCCCCTCTCTCTAAAAAAAAAATAAACAAATAAAATCTTTTAAAAGGTAAGATAAAATAAAATTAATTAGGAGAGAAGGAGGAAAACATGTATTTATACTATCTCTTTTTTTAATATTTTATTCATTTATTTTTAGAGTGATGGGAAGGAAAGGAAAAAGAGAGGGAGAGAAACACCACTCAGCTGCCTCACACATACCCCTAACTGGGAACTTGACCCACAACCCAGGGATGTGCCCTGACTGGGAATCAAACCACTAACCCTTCTGTTCACAGACCAGCGCTCAATCCACTGAGACACACCAGCCAGGGCTGCACAATCTCTTATAATTACATAATTACCTTTACCTGTAGTCTATGTTTTTTATGTGAATTTAAATTACCATCTGTGGTTACTTGATTTCAGCTTGAAGAATTTCCTTTAGTATTTCTTTTAAGCTAGATCTGCCAGCAAGAATTTTTTTCAGATTTTGTTTATCTGGGAAAGTGTCTATTTCACCTTCATTTTTTAAAGATAGTTTCACTGGATATAGAATTCTTAGCTGACAGTTTTTTATTGAGCATTTTGATGCTTTGCTACTGCTTTCTGGCCTCCATTGTTTCTGCTGACAAGCCAGCTATTAATTTTATTGAGGTTTCCTTGTAAGTAATGTCATTTTCCTCTTGCTGCTTTCAAATTTTCTCCTTGTCTTTAACTTTCAACATTTTTGCCATGATGTATCTGTTTGTGGCTTTCTTTGCATTTATTCTGCTTTGGAGTTGACTAAGGTACCTGGACAAGTAGGTTAATTATTTGCCAATAAATTTGGAGATACTGTTGTTACAGAACCAAAGTGGGGGTTTGGCTGCCCACCACCACCAATAGGCAAATTTCTAGAGACAGGCTGGTGAGAAAAGAAAGGTTTTTATTCAAATTCTGCACAATCTGGGAGAATGGCAGACCCTGTCTCAAAGCCCATCTCCTCTGAAAATCCCGGAGAAAGCCCAGCCATCTTCAACCACAGCAAAATGAAAGGCAGTGTCCAGAGTTCTTCCTTCCACTTAAAGTACTGTCCTTTGGAAACCACAGGCAGCTGCTGAGTGGTCATCCACACAGCTCAGCTTGCTCCTGGCCACTGTATAGCTTCAGGTTCACTCCTAGAAACTACTTGTGGGGCCAGTGCCACCACTGGCCATGTGGCTTCCATGGCCAGTCAATACCCTGGCCAGTATTTTCACCAGGTGGGTCAAAGAGTATCCCCTCTTTCCTTTGGTTTTATATTAGTTTTGGGTATAGGACAGACCAGGTGCTTTCTCAAAATGTCCAATTAGCTTCCCAAACTTCCACATGATCTAGGAAAGTCCACCATCCAACTAATCCCTTATTTTTCCCAGGCTAGACTGACAGCCTTCTTTGGTCCAGCACCTCCCCCTACCACCATTCTTACTTCTATGGCACATCTGCCTGCCTTCCCCTAGTCCCACCTCCACTCAGGTACTGGAAGGGAGTATAAGGGCTTTTCCTCCTATCCAATTATCTTGCTAGCCTTGTGCAGGCTCAGTGCAATGCTTCCTCCTGCAACCATCTTGCCTGGTGGTGGGAGATTTGCACCAAGGGTGGAGTGTTGGCAAGGCACAAGCTCAGTTACCCAGGCAACATGGCCCCTCCTGCTGCATCTGCTAATTGACCCAGGAGGTTCCCACAATCTCCTGCAGTGACCCTTCCTGTTCTCTCCCTTGCACCTGTTCCTAGCTGTCCCGCCAGGCTATCAGCATCACTATGAACAAATCTATGACCACAAATTGATAACCTAGAAGAAATGGAACAATTCCTTGAAAGACACTATCTGCTAAAACACAAGAAGAAACAGCCAATCTTAATAGGCTTATATCTATTAAAGACATTGAATCAAGGATTAATAATTTTCTAAAACAGAAAGCGTCAGGCCCAGTTGTGTTCAATGCTGAATTCTACCAAATATTTAAAGAATAAATTATGAATTCTCTTAAAG
Source organism: Carollia perspicillata (assembly GCA_004027735.1). Lineage (NCBI taxonomy): Eukaryota > Metazoa > Chordata > Mammalia > Chiroptera > Phyllostomidae > Carollia > Carollia perspicillata. Next base: position 7,982 of record PVKM010006171.1, read on the forward strand.
TTCTTTCAGAACCTAGAAGTAGATAAAATACTTCTTAACTCTCTCTTTTTTTTTTTTTTGAGGCCATCACTGGCCTAGTAAATACCAAAACCAAACAAATGAATTACAAAAAAAAAAGAAAAATACAAACCAATATCTTCCAATAAATTTGGAAAGTTTTTAACCATTATTTCAGAAAATATTGTTTCTGCTCCCTTCTCTCCTTTCCTTTGGTACTTCTACTGTGTGTGGTGGTGGTGCACTTTTTTCTATTCTTCAGCTTGCATAGTTTCTATTAAACTATTTTCAAGTTCACTTATTCTTTCTTCTGCTAGTTTAAATCTATTACTGAGCTTCTCTAGTGACTTTTTTTATTTCAAGTTGATAAACTTGTATCTGTTTATTTCTATTCCATATCTGTTGCAAAGTGGTCATTATATCTTTCTTCTTTAATTAAGATTTCCTTTAGCTCTGTGAGCATATTTATAGTGGATGTTTTGAAATCTTCTTCTGATAAACCCAACACTGGTCACTCTCACAGGCAGTTTCTTTGCCTGCTTTTTTCTTTTTTCTTTTCTTGCCTTTCTTTCTTTCTTTGTGTGTGTGTGTGTGTGTGTGTGTGTGTGTGTGTGTGTGTGTGTATGGGTCATATATTTAATGTGTGTTGAAAACTGAGCATTTTAGATAAAATATTGTATCAACTTTGGATATTGACCTTCCCCTCCTCTTCTCCAGAATTTGTCATTTTATTTGCTTGCTTATTTTTTAAGTCAGTAGCTGGTATATTTGCCTGAAGTCTATTTCCCCTCCCACAGTGAGAATTTCTCCTCAAGGAGGCACAGCTTTGGGTATGATTGCAGTCATGCTTGGATAACAATAGTTTTGCTAGGGTTCTCAGCCCCTTCTTTTCTGACCACACCCAGTTGTTAAGCTCCTCTAATTGGTGGCTGGTTGCTTTATTATTTTCACAAATGCCCTGGAGCATTAGTTGCTATACAAACTAATCCAGTAAAATGTGGTTCCTTTGAAGGAATAGATTCTGAGGTCAGTGTTTGATATTTGTTCTGAACTTCAAGAGGGCTCAAGGGACTTATTCCAGGTTTTGGTCAGTAAACTAGCAGGCTTGCAGTTCAATCTGTATCTTTAATCTCCTCCCAATTGTCTTTCACACAACCTTCCTCATTTTTGAGAGCATCCTTAAACTTGGCTTTGTCTACGCACCCTTGCAAAATACTTCAATTCATTTGGGAAAATATTAAGAAGTATCTTTTTTTTCTTAATGGCCTGCTTTCCCCCCTCTTTTCAATCCCATCTCCCAGTAAAATATCTGTGACAGGGCTCTGGAACTTGAGGTGGGAACAATAGCAAGCTTCTCACTCTGGAAGCCGAGAACTTGGTGGAAAAATAGGGGCAGCCACAGCTTCTCTCAGCTTGCATCTGTGGCAAGAGTGACCAGGGTCAGTCTCTTCAGCATGCCTTGTCCAAGAGAGACTCCACATTCCACCAGTGGGAACTAGGTGGCAGAAGGGGGCCCCACCTTCAATCACACTCATGTGGAATTTAGTCTCAGCAATGGGTGGCTGTGGACAGGATGAGAAACATTGACATTCTCCTCCTCTGTGGGGAAAGAAAAAAAAAACTCTGTGCCTGGGGAGACAGGGAGCTTCGTGTTCTGGTTTGCAGAATTCTGGAGTGGAACCTCAACCCTGTTGAACTTGGAGAGGGGAGGGAGGAAGCAATCTTCATGCAAATATCACGGACTCTCAATTTTCTTACCAAATTTTCATTAATTTTCTTAAGTAGACGGTTTTTTCTTTGCTGTTTTTTTTTCTTTAGAACCATTTCTAGAAGCTTTCAAAGCTATAAATGGTTGGCTTGTTGTTTCTGTTGTTTTTTAAATAGATTTCCACCAGTTTCACTGAGTCAGTGGAGCTTCTGTCATGCTGGAAGTTGATCTTACTTTGGTTAGTTTTGAGTACGTAAATATTGTTAATACCATTTTTGTATCAATAACAAAGAATTTCTAGTATGCTCTCTTGATGGTGATATTGTGGACTACAAATGAAGTGACAAAGTTCTAACCCCCAGTACTTGTGAATGCAACCTTATTTGACACTAGGATTTTTGCAGGTGAAATCAAGTTAAGATGAAGGCATACTAGATTGGGGTAGACCTAATCCAATGACTAATGTCCTTGCAAGGAAAGAGAAATGTGAACACAGACAGACACACAGTAAGAACACCATGTGATCACAGACACAGAGACTAAAGGGATGAGACTAAGCCAAGGAAGGTCAAGGGTTGCTGGCAACCATCAAAAGCTTAAAGAGGCAAGAATCCTTTCTTAGGTTCTTCAGAGAGTGCGTAGCCCTGCTGACATCTTGATTTCAGACTTCCAGCCTCTGAACTGTGAAACAATAGATGAACAGGCCATTTGGTGGCATTGTCCAGCAGATAGATTCCTGGAAAGGAGTTTCGAAAAAACCATATGGAAGGGTCACCCCGATTTTGTTTCTCATTTAGTATTATCCTTTCTCCTTTTTGTTTCATAATCTGGCTTCGTGATCAGACTGAATTTCTGTAAATTATTCTTTTAGTTACTTCTTAAATTTAGGAAATTCTTGGTTTCTAAAAACTTGTTTCAAAAAGTACATTTTAACTGCCTTACGCCAAAGTCTACAATAACCCCATCTCACTGTTTAACAAGGCAATAATTAGTCCTCAAGTTGGCATATCCTCCAAGACTTTTGTTCAGATTTTCTTCTCTTTGGTGACTGGATTACTGCCTATAAAACAGCCCAGCGGTGCTAAGAGCAAAAGGAAGAGGCCATCCAGAAAGCTGATTAACCAATGCTTTTTTTCCCTTTGGTTTGGCATATTTTTTTGTTCTTGGAAGCAGTATATAAAGCACACTGTTTGCAACATTTATATTTTTCTAACACCTAATAATTTACTCTTTTATGGTGTAAAATCTCTTTCTACAGACCTTATTTCAATTTATCTTTTACATCTTTGTGTCTCTCTAATATGTGGCTAATCCCAAAACACTGTAAAATTAAGAGTGTTCACAGTGACGTACATAATAGTGAAGAAAAGTTTCCCAGTTAAGCTGGCTGTAATATCTTAAATAACTAATGGTAACATTTGCATCTCTGGACATTCTCTGGATCATCCTCGAAAGTGATCACAATGATGGTGCACACCCAAAGGCTTTGAGAACATTTGGATCATCTCACCCTGTTAAGGGCGTTGGACTATAAAAAAAAGTATTAAAGAAAAAGGGAGAAGTGAAGAGGGGAGGATGTCCAATAGAGTGACTGGATGACCATTAACACATCTCCCCCCATGTCTGCTGTTCTTCGTAGGAGCATGGGCAATAATCTAACAAGGAAAAGTAAAATCAAAAGAATAAGGCAGTCTGAAAGCGAATGATTGCTCTAGAAATCCAAGAGCATTGATGAGTTTTGTATATAAGGAGGATTTGTGTGTCTCCGTGTTTTTGTTGCTACCATTTGAGCATGGGCTGGAAGGGAGAGTGTCATCACCACTCTGGCTTTTTCTACCCCTTCCTTTTCCACATCCTTAGCTATAGCTTACCATCACTTAGCTGCTTCTTCAGATGCCATCCGGACACATAATTTGATCAAATGACTAAAAAATCTAAGGAAGCAAACACGTTAAGTTATATCTTCATAGGGCTTGCATTTTTTATTGTAAACATCATTTGGGTTTCATTGGACACGTATCTAGAAGCAGAACATCCTGTCAGTGGCAACTTTTCCAGTTTTCTTGTGCTTCTAGGATACCGCTCTTTCTCAACATCTGTTAGAATCTTGGAGGCCTAAAACCACAATTGATTAAAATCCTTCTCTCATTTCTGAAAAACTAAGAAGGGCCACATTGAGTAAGACCTTGACTTGCAGGCTTAATATTTTGTAGATGATGTAGGAGCTTTGATATTTTTTAGTAATTTGGCAATGGTGGGCAAGACCATTGAGGAAAAGAAACCAGAAGCCAAAAGTTCCCTGAGGAGCCTGTGGACAGAACCAGAGCCAGGAGCAGCACGAGTATGAACAAAGTAAAGTCAGTGGGAATGAGTGATGGGGAGTCTGTGGAGATCTGTGGGCTGATGGGCTTGGGAAGTCACCGAGAGGAGAGAGCAGGAGATGACTTGGAGACTCTGACCCTGGCTGGCAGAACAGTGAGTCAGAAAACACTCCTGGAGGCAGCATGGGCTGGCATTTGAAAAGCACCTCAGGAAGCTACAATGGCCAGAATTGCCCTTTGACAGGAGTAAAAGTCACAAGAGCTAAGAGCCCATTTTAAAGCCATGGTGAGATTCACCAAGCACAATGAGTTGACCCTAAAGTTATTCTTTCAGGAATATGAAAAATGACTGATTTTTTGTTTATTTGGCAGCTGATCTTCTCCCCAGGCTCTGGCTAATCGCCGTATTTGGGGGTCTGGTCTCTTACCTACACTGCCCTACTAGCAGAACCTCAGGTTCCTGACTTTTTGGTGCAGAGAAAGGCATCATCTCTTGCACTGACAATTAAATGAAATTCTAACTTTTTAGCTTTACCTATTTCTTTACTCTTTCAAAATGCAAATGCCTTTGAAAAAAATTACCATTTTATGCAAGTTGTTCTCACTTCGGTGTCTAATAATTTGTTAGATAACTTTCAATGTGATTGATTGCCAGCTGAGACAGGAGAACAGAGCATAGGGAAACTGGCTATAAGCAGGGACACAAACATTGACATGCCAGTGAGAACTTGGTGGCACCAGAAACGAATCCCAACTTGAGCCGAAAGTGAATCTATTAGAAGGATTTAAAGACCGAAATTGTTGGAAGACACTATATGATATGAATGGGAAGACTAGAGGATCATGTTCTGGTAATAGACAGAAACAAACAGGGGATATGGGAAAGTCACCCCACAGGACTTGCTGCTGGGGATACCACCAACGGCACGGTTTAGTATACATCACCACCGGGTCACTAGGCTTCTGTTGCCACACTTCTGGTCTCTACCACCATCTCCATGAGCTCTCTATGTCATTCATTTATGAGCCCAAGGCTTAGATGGGAGAATCTGGCTGAACCAGTCACACTGCCTGCCTCACTTCCAGAAGATAAGTGGCTGCAGGATTCATTTGTACATAATGAAACAATGAAATAAAGGCCCCAATCTTCCATAGATCTTGGCATGTCTTTCAAAGAGACAGGCTCTCCTGTGCTGAGTTGCAAACATGGCAAATGTTCCCTACAGTAGACAAAATTAGTAAAAGTGCCAGAGTGGTTGGGCCTCAGCTGTATTACATCCTTTTACATATGTTAATTTTCATGCCCAGGGAGAATTCATCATCTCTGGTTTTATGAAGAAGGAAACCAAGATTCAAAGAAACTGAGTAATTTGCTAAAGTTCCCACGGTTAGAAGGGAGTGAACAGGGATTCATATTTCTGGTGGCTCCAACAGGCTGAGGGACTAGTAGCACTGGAGTGGGGGGTGGTCTGGGCACTACGAGTTTGATTAGGGGAGCATGGAGTATGAAGCATTGGGCTTGGGGAGAGTGTTTAATTTGCTAGGGCTGCCATCACAAAGTACCACAGACTGGGTGGCTTTAACAACAGAAATATCTTTTCTCATAGTCTGGAGGCTAGAAGTTCAAAATCATGATGCCAACAGGGCTGGTTTCTCCCGAGGCCCGTCTCTGGCTTGTAGATGGTCATTTTCTTCCTGCATCTTCACAGGGTCTTTCCCCTCTGCATGCCTGTGTCCTACCCTCCTCTTCTCATGAGAACCAGATTAGATTGGATAAGGGCCACCCCTAATGACTTCATTGGACTCAGTCACCTTTTAAAGGTCGAATCTTCACATAACAATCACATTCTGAGGTACTTGAGGTTAGGACTTCAATATAAGAATGAGAGGTGGGCACACAGTTCAGCCGTAACATAAAGGTAAACCAGTCAGAAAACCCCTTCTGTCAGAAGAATGTCAGAAAAGGAAGGTAGGGGGACCCAGAGAGCTCCCTCAGCCCCCATTTCATAGATCTGATGAATAACTGCCATACCTGCCTTCATCACCTCTCACACTGTTGGGTTAGTTTTTATCACCTCCAGGTTATATTACCCTTCAATCAACAGTGTTTTGGCCTGTTTCCTGCAATGGAGTTCTGTCCAATTCGAGCTACTGAATTGCCAAACCTGTGCTGGGATATCCATGCAGTGAGGGTGTCCTGTGGACTGAATTGTATCTCCCCAAAGATGATATCTGGAAGCCTATGAGGTGGTTTTTGGAGATGGGGGCTTTGGGAGATAATTGGGTTTAGGTCAGGATGTGAGGGTGGGCCCTCAGGATGGGATTAGTGCCCTTGGAGACACCACAGAACTTGCTCTTGTGCTTTCTGACATGTTAACGCACAGTGAGAAAGCAACCATCTATAGGCCATGCTGGCACATTCACCTTTAACTTCCAGCCTTCAAACCGTGAGAAATTTAATTTCTGTTGTTTAAGTCACCCAGTCTATGGTTTTGTGTTATGGTCTGAGCAGGTTAAAACAGGAAAACAGGAGCTGTTCCAGGAGCCCTGACTCCCTGCCTCAGCTTCCATGGCTGTCCCCACCCTGACCTCGTCTTTCTACATTCCTGCCTCTTTCTTTCCAGGTCTCCCTCATTGAATTCATTTCCTAGGGTTTCTGTAAAAAATGACCATAAACACGGTGGCTTAAAACAGGAGAAATGCATTCTGTCATAGTTCTGGAGGACAGAAGTCTGAAATCCAGGTGGCAGTGGGGCCATACACTCTCTAAAAGTTCTAAAAGAGAACCCTTTCTGCTTCCAGTGGCTCCTTGCCTGTGGTTACATCACTCGTCTGTGCCTACATCTTCACATAGCCTTCTTCCCTCTGTCTGTCTCTCTGCATCTCAAATCTCCCTCTCTTGTCTCTTACAAAGATTCCTATCAGACATTGGATTGAGGTCCACCCTAAATTCAGGATGACCTCATCTTAAAATCTTTAACATAATTGCACTTAGAGTCTCAATTTCTAAATAAGTTCATATCTGTATGTTCTACAGGTTAAGACTTAGATATATCTTTTGGGGGACGACTTTGTACTCAGTCCTCCCACACACCTCCCTCCCACCCCCACCATAGATCATCTTTCCATCTCTATGACCCTGCTGCTCTTTTTCCCTTCCTGAGCCTTGATAACAGAACCTTGGGCTGGATCTGAGGCAGACATTGCTGGATGAGACACTGTGTCTCATCCTCACATCAGGACATCAGTACCTAGGGAGAACAATGTTTTCAGTCTCCAACTAGGAACATAAGCGCAGTCTTAAAATGACTCTCCTCACTGGGAAGGAAATAGTTCACACGTTAATATGAGTGTTTTTATACAGAGAATATTTACTTACCCAGCTGGCAATGTCAGAATTCTGCAGGCAAGTCCCAACAGCCAGTTGTGCCTTGTTAAAGATTCATTGATTTTTGGGTGGCACAGATTCCATTGTCACCTAAGATATGATCAATGGGCAAAGTTCCAAATGCATTTAGCTGTGTTCAGAGTGTGAGGAAGAGGGGAAGAGTTAAATAGCTCAGCACCCCCTCCCCCACTGCCCCACAGAGAATCTAAAGGCTTTATTCACATGCCCTCGCACCTTTTCCCCCACTGAATAAAACATTCTGTGCCCAAGAGTGAGGCCAGTCCTCACTACCAGTACCACTGGCCTCCTGGCAACCTGTCAGCACGGACTCCTCAGGGCCTACCAAGGACCTAGCTCCAGGATTAAAACTCTGTCCCATAACCAGGCGTGGCTATTCCTGTAGTGCACTGTCAGTGAGTCCTTGATCACTGTCTGTACTGGTGCAAGTCAGCCTGGGGAAGAAACGGGCACAGCTGGTCTAAACTGTCCAGCTGAGAACTGGGCTCAGACTGGGAGTGCCACTCCCAGCCCAGTCACATCGCTCCAGGGAATTCTTGCCTTTCATATAAACCCTGAGGGTGGAACTTGCAAGCCCTTGACCCCCCAGTCTTGCTCTTCCTCCAGTATAGCCAGGAAACTTTTTTTTGAGGTGAAGGGCTAAAAAGAGCAATGACTGTTCTTTAAAATGGGCACTGGAATGTTTTACTATGGGACTTTTCCCTCATACAGCATCATTTTAAATTTAGGGACTTTAACTAAGGCTTCAGTTAATTTGATAAAACGCTGGCCTACTCAGTATCACTGGGACCCAGGAGCAATGCCCAGTACTCTGGAAGCTAGTAGGATTGCTTCATCCTCCACCAGGGTTCCACATTGAAAGCAGGGACTCTTGCCATGAAGATCCTACCCACCCCTTCCCCAAACCCCTCAACTCCAGACGATAGGTGAGGCCACTCACTGGAAATGTGAGCAGCTAGGAGACAAAGGGATTGTCCCAAATCTGGACGAGAGACATTCAGGTGGGTCAGTTAATGACTTCACATTCTACGGTTTAATGGAAATGTATGTAAACATGATGAACTGCACTCAGAGATTCCTCTCCACTCCCTCCCAAAACCCCATTAAAGTGACAGAAAAGAAATAAAAAGGCATCTACCCACAAAAGTAAAGAGAACATGAAAAGCATCAGAGCAGAGAGAGGTCAGCTAAACTTCTGAGAGGGTGATCAGATCTAGTGGTGATTAACTGAGCAGCCAGAGGAGTAGAGAGCCCTGGGTGTGGGGGCTGGACCAGGGGCTGTGGGCCGGTTCACATCACAAGACCCAGGAAGTCTCAGCAAGTAAAGGGTGTTTCTCTTGGGGAGGGTATGAGTAGGCTGAAAATGGGAGGATTCAATGAAATTCTACATAAAAATGTATGGGTCCCCTTGCCCACCATCCCTCATCCAAAAGTGGGGAGCACCCTCCAGACAGGAGAAAGCAGAGAGTCCAGGCTCATGAACCCAAGCCCAGATATACACAGTGGGTAAGGTCAAAGGCAAGCTCTGCCACAGTTCCTAACAGCAATTGGCTTCAACCTGTGTAAGCCGGGCTCAGACCCTCTCTTCCCCAGCAGATCCCATGGCAGGAAACTAGACATCCTTCCTCAGGGAAATTGATCAACCCCAGAGGCTTAACTGCAGATAATGACACTTAAGGGTTTCTCAGTGACATAGCCAGTTACCCTCTAGGAAATTGTACCAAAAGGAAAACTCTTACATGTAGAATTTCCCATCACTGTTTTAGGTGCTCACTCTTAAATATGTAAGAACTTAAAAAGTAGCAGATACTTGAGGAATGTCTTTGTAAAGAAAGACAAAAACCAACAGAAAAAAAAGGAGAGATAATGTAGAGATCAAAATATCTTTTTAAAATCTGTAATTCATTTTCAAGTGAGAAAAAAGGAGATAAAGCATCCACATAACAAGATCAAGATGCCATATGAAGAGGAACAAATAAAAATGATAACATAAATTATTTAAACGTTATTATAAAAGTTGGAGGTGTGTATATTTTAAATGAAGAATGTGTAAAGAAGAAATTCTTTCCAAATGAAGAAATTGGAAAATAAGAGATAAAAATATGACAAAATTAGATTAATCCACCAATTTTGAGAGATAGACTTTTTTTTCACCCCAAATGAAGAAAATTATCAAAAAATAAAATAAGAGAACTTTTGAGCCCTGGCTGGTGTAGCTCAGTGGATTGAGCACAGGCCTGTGAAGCAAAGGGTCGCCGGTTCGATTCTCAGTCAGGGCACATGCCTGGGTTGCGGGCCAGGTCCCCAGTGGGGGACACATGGGAGGCAACCACACATTGATGTTTCTCTCCCACTCTTTCTCCTTCCCTTCCCCTCTCTCTAAAAATAAATAAATATTTTTTTTTAAAAAAAAGAACTTTTGAGAAATGAAGGACTCCTGACTGAACTGTCCCACCAACTACTTGGCACAATGAATAAAACAAACAAACAAAAACAAATAAAGCAGGTGAAAGCAGACCATCTTAAAATTTCAGAATCCTGGCAAAAGTGAGAAGACTCTACTATGTTCTATAGACAAAAAGAGGGTCTCCACGTTGGGTCTGGAATCAGAAAGGCATTGAACTTTTCAGGAACAAAACTGGAAGCCAGAAGAATAATGTCTTGAAAAGTATTTCCAACCTAGAATTTATGGTCTCTCAAGCCATCAATCAAAATATGAAAATAAAAGAAATACATTTTCATTTTCAGACATGCCAGACTCAGGAGACCAAAAAAAAACAGGAAGATATGGGAGGCTGTGATTCACCAAAGCAAGGAGATACACCAAGAATGAGGATGACATGGAATCCAGGAGATAGGATATCCAACACAAGTGAGAATTCCTGTTGTGATGAATGGGAACTCCTATTGTCGATGACAATAGCTCTTCAGCTGACCTAAGAAAACACCAATTCATATTGCAAGAGGTAACATGAAAGCTCTGGAAAAGAAATACCATATGGGCAAAGGCGGATTGAGGAAATACCTGGTAGATTGGGATAGAAATCTCTAGAAGAATAATCGCCAAAAAATATATAAATCACATCAATTATCTAAGGTGTTATAATATTTTGAGAAATTTATACTCCAGCCAAGAATTTGAGGATAAGTAAATGATAGGTACATTTTTACAAATTCAGGAAATGAAAAAATGAAGCAATTATTAACTTCTAGGGAAACAAAACAGTGACTATGAAAGAAAATAATCAGAATACACTACATGGCTAGGTTGTTTATATGAGCATAATATTGCAAAAACAAAAATTTGCTTTAACCAAAAATTAATCTATAGAGTTAACTACATTGGGAGAATGTGGGGAGTTGTTTACAAAAGGAGTCAAGCTTTATATTCTATAATGAGAAGCAAATAGATGATACCTGTTATGGATGGAATGATTGCTTCCTCCAAAATTCACATGCTGAAGCCCTACCCTGCAATGTGATAGCATTGGGAACTGGGGCCTTTGGGAGGTGATTAGGACTAGCTGAGATCATGAGTATAGAGCCCTCGTAAGTGGGACTAGTGCCCTCAAAGACTCATGAGAGCACTTGCTTTCCCTCCGCTCTCCACCATGTAAGGACGCACTAAGAAGTTGGCAGTCTGCAACCTGTGAGAGGGTTCTCACCAGAACCCAACCACACTAGGACCCTGATCTCAGACTTCCAGCTTCCAAACTGTGAGAAAATAAATTTCTATCTTTATAAGCCACCCAGTCTGTGGCAATTTGTTAGAGCAGCCCAAAGGGACTAAGACAATATTTAAACTGTACAATTAAAAAATTGCGATGTAATCTTATTATTTTACAACATGAAGATAAACATCAGAAGACAGAACTAAAAGAGTTAAAATGTTTGCCAGAGGAGTAGACGGCTGCGCTAGGTAGAGTGAGCAAAAACTGCTTTACATGTTGTTATTGTTGTAAACTGTTTCATTTTTATTTTTTAAAGATTTTATTTATGTATTTTTTTAGAGAGGGGAAGGGAGGGAGAAAGAGAGGGAGAGAATCTATGTGTGGTTGCCTGTCACACACTCCCTACTGCTGACCTGGCCCGCAACCAAGGCATGTGCCCTAGACTGGAAATCAAGCTGGCAATCCTTTGGTTCGCAGGTCAGCACTCAATCCAGTGAGCCACACCAGCCAGGGCCTGTTGCATTTTTAAAACTATGTCCCTGTACTGATAAAAATGAAAATTAAATGTAAATGTAAAATGTTTGTTGGAGGTCTCCAGCTTTTACATTTAGAAAAAAATTCTACCATGAAAGAGTATTTACTAAGTACTTGCCTCATATGGAGCAAATTTTAGGCCTCAGAAAAAAGTTTATATTGTATTACTCCTTAGAAAAATGTGTTTTTATAGACTTTATCAGTTTTGTTCAAAAAACCTTTACAGAACTCCTATCGTGCTCCGTCACTATATACAAAGGTGCTAAAGCTCTGTCTTCACAGCTGAAAGAAGACCTCACAGTCCTGTGGTGGGTGCAGTTGGTGCTGGAATGACGCCTCCGCAGTGCAGGAGAAGCACGACATTCTGAGGCAGCTGTTCTGACGTAAGTGCTTCACATGTTTCTTAACCAATGCACATTACTATCACTACCCTGACACAGACGCTCGCTCTCTGCTTTATTTCTGCCAAGTTCTTGTCATGTATAATGTTATATAACCAAAGAACTATAATAAAGGGGCTTTTTTACATCTACCTAAGCTGTTAGCTTCTGAAGGTGTCATTTGCCCCTCCAAATTTTCATTATAAAGAGTTCAGTAATCCAAATAATACCAAATGCTGAGAAAATTATTAGATGCGAGATGGTAATGTGGAGCTCAGAAGGAAAGATTGTATTATAACCCAAGGACTTCTTACAATCATGGCTCCTAACACAGAGTCTAATACAGTCAACGCATTTAATCAAAACCCCAGCTCCTCTGGAATCCAAGGGAAAGCAAACGGGTAGTGGGACTTCAGTAGCAGTGTCTGCTCACCACACCTCAAATTCTTTCTCTGGTCACAACTCTTCCACACTTCCTTTAAGAAACTGCTCCTTCCTCTCAAACCCTGGAGAGGTTTGAGTAAGACACCAGCCACTACACCTACACCTGTCCTGGGGCATTGGCTCACAATCCAGCCTGAACTGGGAGGGGACCATGTCAGGCTGCAGTGTCCTCCTTGGAATCAGAAGCGGTGAGAGCGCCCTCTCTCTTCTTTTGGAGCACAGCTGTACAGCTGTCACATCAGAGCTGCTTCATCCATGCCCCCTTGTAGAGGAGAAAGCTTGGAGAATAACACTAATGACTGTAACTTATTGAGCTCTCATAATAGATCGGACCCTATCCTAAGGATTTCCCAATACTAACTTAGTTAATTCTTAGAGCAACTCTCTGAGGCAGGTTCAAATATGACCCCCATTTTACAGGTGCAGAAATTGAAGCACAAAGACATTAAGTAATTTTTGCAGCCAGATTCCCAAATCCAAACTCAATCAACACACAGAGCAGAAGCCAGAAGTGGAGAGAAGGGACTTGAGTCACTTGCTATGGAGACAGTTCTCATTGGTTCACAAGCCCTGACTGATACATATCCTGTCTAACACATAGGCTAAGATCTCTTCTCACCTTAGAGGCTAATTAAAAGAAAATGGGGCATTACTATGGAACTCTATAGGAAAAATAAGAGAACCTGAGGTGCAGACCATTCAAAGTCAAGTGTGGGAGAAGGGAATGAGTGCCCAGTGAGACACTCTCACTGCCTCCCTTGCTCTGGGTGTAGCTATGTCTGCATGGGAGGCAGCCAACTAGGGACAATGAGGACTGAGGTCAAGGCTGGCCGGTGGAAGACAGCCAACAGAAAGGAAGAACCTACATTCCTAATGGTGTCACTGAGCTCTGAAATGAACCAGCCCTAGAACCATCTGGCCTCCAGACTTATGGTTATGTCAGATAATAATATTCCTCATTAAGTTATTTTGAATTGGAGATTTATTAGTTGTAGCCAAAGTGTCTTATGTGTTACTCCTAAAATCTCGTATATCTCTCCTCTGCCACTTATCAGCTATATAAATAGAGCTTCACTCCAACTCCTAGAGGCTCAGTTTCTTCCTCTGAAAAATGAGTTAATAATGCTTATTATTAGATACTTTATAAGAGGAAGGGTTGTATATCGCACCTGAAGCAGGGCAGACACTTAGTACAGAGCAGGTAGTGTTATCTGTGCCAACGCACCATCCTTTCAGGTCAGTGTAGACCCATTTGACCTTAGAATTGATACACAATGTGGTAAGACTGAGGAAAAGTAGTGTGATCTTAGGCTCTGTGACAAGGAGACTGGGACATGAGGATTGAAGGCAGAGGGACACAGCAGGTCCTTATGAAATGATGATCCCTACCAAGAGCAAGAGAGTATTTTGATTTATGCCCACAAAATTATTCAGTTATGAGTTTGAAGTTTACAAAACATGTGTACACAGACCATGCTTTCTTTTAGACAGGCTATTCAGTAAGAACCCAAGTCAAAAAGGCCCCAAACATTGCTAATCATAGTCCAGACCCTGCTCAGGTGAAAATGCCTTATAGGCAAAGTCTCCAGTATAATCGGCAAAAGTTACGCAGGGACCACATCTGGTTTCTTTGCATTTATCTCATCAGATAGGCTGAAATGTGTATAGGAAATGGAAACCAAGCATCCAACTCAACCTCAGAGAATCCCTAATTTCTGACCAAGGGACTCCCTTAGAGGCTGGAGCAACAGATTGTGTATATCAGCTATGTCTTCGCCCTGCATACTCATCTCTGCCTTGAGGCTCTTCAAAAAAATAACGAACTTTAACTTTTGAGTGGAATTTTTTTTTCCCTCTCTGATCATTTGTTCTATGGGACTATGGGCTCATACAAGTGGCTCCACAGACGTTCTAGAGTTTGTTCAATCACTTTTCCTTTGGGACTCCATCCACAAGCAAGGAGGTCTCATTGGGTCTGTCAATCATGGCCCCTCCTCCACCAGGCGGTAGACGCTCCGAGGCAGGCTTACAAGGACCCCAGGCCCTGGCCTGTCCACAGTAACTGCTCCTAAGATGGGTGAGTAGCTGAGGCTGCTTTCCCTGACTCTTCTGGAGAGCAGGGGTTAAACACTGGTGAGTCTAAGAGTATTTTGTTAGAACTGCATAGCATTTTCAAAAGCAAAAACTTTCTACATGAAAAATCCAGATTTCTGGCTTTTCTTGAAAATTGGAGGATCTGGTGACCCTGGGTCATGTCCCTCAAGTGGCTGTAGCTGGTTGTGGAATCTCCATTTGTCAAAGTGCCCAGTACATGGCCCTTGTCATATATTTATGTTTCCTGCCTGGCCCTGCTCCCTGCTCTGGAAAACTACTGGAAATGACTGCCTTTGCCTGGAGCCCCTGGTGGGGCTTCTCCACTCAGGGAGGAAGCCCGTGCCCAGCAACGGAGAAAAGGACATATTCAGGTGGTAGATCCAAGAAGCAGAAAGAGTACACCTAAGGACACTGAAGGTGAGGCTGAGTAGCACTTAGGAACTTAGCCATTTAGGCTCTCATGGTCACCTGTGTGTCAGAAATCTTTGTTCCCAAAGAACCCCAGATAAAGGGACAATTTATAATCACTCCACTGCAGAGACTTTAAAGGCTCTGGCCTCACGGATGTGAGTAGAATTTGAGGTTCTCAAAACCCCATAAGTCTCTATTCTACCTTTTTTCAGACGCCCAACAGATTATCTAGGTGCTTTAAATTTGAAATAAATTAGAGTCAACTTGGCAAATACTCCCTTTTGTTCTCTTATGAACAACCTCTAAAAAGGTGCAGGGACGAGGCAACTTAAAAGGGATGGTTCCTAGCTGTGAGGGCTGTGTTTACCTGCAGGCAAACCTGTCTTCCATTTCAGGCAGCATGGGTTCTGGGTATCAGAAGATTCCATCATGGGGCACAGACAGCTGGCAAGTGCTTTGGTGGTTTTCTCTTTGGGAGATTGTGTAGGTTTGTCAGTGTGTGTTTGCGTGTGCTTCCGGCCCTGTTTGTGAACGGAGAGCTAAAGCACTCAATGGGGGCATTTGCAACTTTTCAAAGAAGCAAAGACAGCCGTAAAAGGAACCCGTGCTTTTTCTGGGGCTGTTTACAGAGAAGTAACCCCTGTGTCATTTTCCCTCGCAGGGAGGTCCTTCCCTTGATTGCTAATCGTCTGTGTACTTTCGCCATGTGTGGTGTAAGCCATGGTCCGGCCGAGCAGCCCCCTCCACCCGCAGCTTCCTCCAACTGTGGCGGCCACCCAGGGTGCAGCCACCGCAGAGTCAGGTCTCCTGCCGGAGGCCGCCCAGGGCTCTCCGCGCCCACCGCCCCGCCCCGCCCCGGCCGCTCCCCACCGTGGTGGCCCTGTGGAACAGCCCTCCCTGACCTCCTACCCAGGACACCTTCTCATGCCTTCCGTCCAGGCCAGCGGCCGGGCCACATGCGCGTTCTTCCCAGCCTTTCGGGAGCCAGGGAAATCCCAGGAAGGGAAGTGGCAGGCTGGTGGCCACCAGTGAGCCGGCCTGCAGCCTCGCGGCCTCCAAGGGGCGCCAGCACCTCCGGGGACAGTCTTTGGGAACTTCCCTTGTGACTCTTGATGGCTCAGATCACTTGAGGGACTGAAAAATACCCTGGAGGCTTGTGTGTCTGGCTGGAGCTTAGGGACAGAGGGAGTGAAGGAAGGGGAGGTGGGATTCAGACCGTTCAAGTACTATGAGCAAGGAGTTGATGGGGTCAGAGTTACCCTCCCTCAGTCCCCCAGGCTCTGCATGGAGGCTGGCCCAAGGAGGTGCAGGGATGGCAGCAGGGAGGCCGCAGGCAGGCGGCTGTCGTGGTCCTTCTGGGAGAGAAGGGGTGTGGACGAGGGTGGCCCTAGTCCTGGCATGTTCCAGGGACAGGCTAAAGATCCTGCCCTCTTGGGGCTGCCCCTCAAGAACATAATACAGTAAAGTTTCAAGTTGTGATAAGTTCTTTGAATAAAAAAGGAGAGTGAGGGGAAAGGAGAAGGCAAATGAGGAAAACTAAGGTGTAGAGAGAAGAATCCAGACAGGAAGTGGCAGTGCTGACTCCACCCCTTTTGCTTCCTAGTCCAAGACAGCACAGGTCAGCGCTTCCCAATGGGGCCTGGTGAGGAGGCTGTCAATTTACCAATCCTGGAGCCCCTCTCAGTGAGCCAGCACATCAGAGGTGGCAGAGTGCTTGGTGTGCCTGTTCAGCAAGCGTCCCAGGTGAGTCCTGTCATCAGACAAGTTCAGGAACTGGAGGCGTGAGGACTGTGATTTGTGAAATCAGATAGACTGGAGCTTTAGCTTCACACCTATCACTTTTTGTATGACCTGGGACCCTCTGCTTAAACCTCCTAAGCCTCATCACCCCCATCTATAAAATGGGCATCATACCATTGCTAGCTTCACAGAGTTGTTGTAAAGATTAATGATAAAATGCACATAAACCACTTTGCAGGGTGTCTGGCCCAGAATGTCAGTGATAAAATATGGAGGAGGGGCTATCTACAGCATGATTTGTTAATACTTGATTACATTCTGTCAAGTTAATGAGTCTCTATAAAACTCTACTGTTTATGTTTTACATCTTGAAGCCCAAACTCTTTTTTCCCTTGCTCCCCATGTTAAATCAAGTCCCACTCACCCCATCTCACGACCATGTGTCCCACCCCCACAGCCAATGCTCTGGTCCAGCTATCACCACCCCTACTGCAATAGCCTCCCACGGGGGCCTCCCTTACCGCCTCCAAACCATCCATTCATTGAGCCTGAGCCCTGCTGCTGCTTTAACAGGATTGGGTCACTCTTTCACTTAGTTTAATGGCTTCCCATTGTTCTTCAAATAAAATCAACATCATTACATGGCTTCTGCTTCATGCTCCAGCCTCACCATGGAAACCCTACCCTTGGAGTTTTCGGTTGAAACTTTAACATGACTTATGCAGGAAGCCTTTATACTTTCATAGCAACCTTTTGTAAAAGTTATCGGACTTGCAATTATAGTTATCCCTCAGTACCTGTAGTGAACTGCTTCCAAGACTCTCAGGCTACCAAAATCCACGGTTGTCAAAGGCCCTTCTATAAAATAGCATGATGTTTGCAAACAACCTGTATTTGCATATTATAGGCTACAACAGGGTGTGTCAACACTTCATTCAAATGGATTCCGCATAGTGCTTGGCACCATGGTAAATTTCAAGTGTTGCTTTCTTGGAACTTTCTGGGATTTCTTTTCTTGAATATTTTTGATCCATAGTTTGTTCAATTTGCAGCTGCAAAACCCACAAATACAGAGGAGCAACTGTAGTTGTTTACTGTCTGTCTTCCCCCATGGAACTGTAAGCAGTGTGAGGACAAGGGCAGAGTCTGTCCTCAGAGATGTGGGTTGCATCGGGAATAAGAGCGCCCACTAGTGAGACAACTCCCTAGCCTCGACTCTCAGCTCTACCACTTACTAGTTGTGTGACTGCAGGTGCATTGCTTGGGCTTTCTAGGCTTCTGCCTCCAAATCCACAAAATCTATCTTGTGGGGTTGTTTTAGAATTAAATTAGATAATATGTGAGGGCAGCAGAGAAGATTCATTGCCTAGTATATGGCTGACCCTTATTAATGCTAACTGCTATTATATTTATTCACTCTAGACCAGTATCTAGACATTATGCACTCAATAAATACTTGTTGAATGAAAAATATCCTTTATCCTGCTTAGTACGTGGTTTGCCTATGCCCAGCAGCCAGCTACCATTTATGGTGCTTCAATTTCATAGCTGGGCAGAAAGTCTTGAGTAAGTAACTTGTGTGTATTTTATGTATTTATATAATTAGAACTAAGAATGGAGTTTCTATAGGATGGTTTGAAAAAGAGATTCTGATTTCAGAAATAGAATATCTCAATAGATACAACAAGAATTTATTGGGAAGAGACAATTTTGGGGTAACTTACTTGCACAATGCTTTAGAAGTACTTTGGCTTTCAAGTTCTCAAACACACATTAAAATAATGGAAACATTCTAGTGTAATCTAATTCCTTCTGTCTTCCTTAGGGAATGCTGACTGCAGCGAAAGTCTGGTTTTTAGAGTATAAATGCAAGCTACACAATATAGTGACTTGATTCTAGTAAACATATTTAAATGGATAAAAATGTCCATGCTCTGTGTCCTGAGGTGTTGCCTATCTTCATCAACACTGACTTAAGGCAGAGTCTTAAAAATTCCCATCCATGTGCTACAGAAATGTCAACGGTATCCCATAGGCAATTCTGCAGAGCTCCCAACCATGATAGCCCAGCAGTGAATTGTGGGATTTGGAAATAGTCTGAACTGCCAAACCTGTATGTGGACCCTACCCCATTGGCAGTTCCTTCTAATGGTTAAGGTTAGTGGTGATACTGAAAGGGTTACCTGTGTCTTTAATTAGCAGACTTCCATGTGCATGACTTGTCTTAAAAGATGTACGGGGGAAGTGATAATAGGCATGCCCCAGACATGTGTTCAAATTGATTTATAGTGTTAGGTTGCATCATTAGATACCAAGATAGAATGAGCCTCTATCCCTCCCCTTTGAGTGTCACACTACCTAGGTAAGGCGATAATGCAAACATCCACCACTACCTGGAACAAGCCCTATCATGGGGTCATTTCAACCAGACCTTCTCAAACCTGAATTAGCACAGGAATCCCCTGGGGATCATGTTTAAATGCAGACTGTGACTCAGGAGGGCTACAGTGGGGTCTAAGACTCTGCATTTCAAGCAAACTCGCCACTGATACCATTGCTGCTGGCCTGGGAATAACACATGAGTTTGAGGTTTAAAGGGACAGCCAGCTGGCTATGGGGTAGTGTTGGGGAGGGGACCCCACAAGGCAACAAAACCCTTGAAATGGTGCTCATTTCATTTATAAGATGTTTCCCCATTTCCTACCTCTGGGTCTCCACACCAGTTTATTCTCTCTGTGGGGTCAGTCACCCTCACCTTAACCAGAACCAGTAGAAATATGTTCAGCTCATGCTCCGAATTAATCCAGTCTCCAGGCCTGTATTGTCTACCTCCAGAAGTGGAAACAACACTGCCATACTTCCTTAACTTTCTGTGGCCTTTCCAGACTGTTCTTGTTGATTTTTACGGAGAAAATAAGCAAACAACTGGGAGAAAGGGAGCTGGTTTACATGGATAATTCTGCTGTTCTGTTAACATTTAAAATTGTGATGGAATTTCTGCTTTAACTCAAAAGACCCATCAACCTTATTCTCAGTCAGCATTTTAAGGGACCTTCTGCAATGCAACCCCCACATTTGGTTCTGACAGAGTCTGATAGTCTTTTAACGTAGAGCATTGCAGTCCAAGATGTTTGTGTTTATATCCCCAGTCCAGAATAAATAAATAGCTACATGGTATTGAAATCACCTGTCAAAATATCCACTGCAGTTCTGGGGCACAAAGAGAAGTTTCTTGGTGTGATTGGCTTATTCGAAGGAACAATTCAAAGGCTGTTTATCTCATTTAGTTAAAAAAAAAAAGACCTGTAATTACTGCATTTTGACCCCAAAGCAGGCAATTACTTCACAAAAGCTCTCCCCAGGAAACCAGACATTAGCCTGGCTAATTAGGCTGACCTCACTTGCAAACCGCTCTTATCGCTCTGCACATGGTGGCCTGGGACGTGAGGACCACGCTGGGCCCTGGGCCTGCTAGTCAGGGCAGACTGCGCTGTGTGTTGTATTTTTACTACTTACTTTTATGTGTTCTTGAAGCGCCGTCCCCTTCCCAGAGACAGGCTCTCATCAAAAAGAAAGGGCGCTGAACAAACTGATCCCCTTTATTACACACGGAGGAGGAAGCTGGGTAAAAAAAAAAAAAGAAAGGAAAGTAACTGAGGTTGTAAATTCTTTCTAACATGGGAAATTATCCTTTGCCCTTTAGGAAAATGGTTTGTTGTTTCAGCCCTTGGGGCACATTCCCTTAGCCCCATTTTGTTCTTGCACATTTTGGGGGGTTAACTTCTGTTTGGGTTCTATGAGACTGAGAAAAAAAATTTTAATGTCTCAAGTATGCAGAATTCTCTCCTTCTAAAGAGTCAGACATCTGTTCAAGTAGCACTACAAGGCGGGTCACAAAATTATCACACCCCTTCCACATGTGGAGAAGCACATAGAAAGATAGGTTGTGTGGTTCTGGCTGCTCAGAGCTAAACCACACCAGGTGGTCAGAATGCTTGCACTTGGCCGTTAACTCCAGGACATTCCTGCAACTGAAACAAGTGTTTGCACTTGGAATGTTTTCGAGGACAGGATAGGAATCGGTGATCCTTCTCCAGGGATTCAAACTAGAGGTATCCTCTTGCCAGTGCAATGACAGGATGCCTTGGAAAATGAAGAGATGGTTTATTTGGTTTGGGCGGGTCTCAGAAAGCAGAAGGCAGTCCAAGTCAACTTGAGTCAGCTTTGCTTAGAGGTCAGAATGGCTGGGGTGAGTCATTCTTTTGAGCTGAGATCCTAGTGGTATCAAAGAAAAAAATTACTATGACACTTGTTAAATGGTAAGGAAGACTTTATTCAGGACTGTGGTGATGTGTGTCATGACTGTGGCAGTAGCGGAGAGACAGAGGGGTCAACTCTGAATCTGGCCGAGGCAGCTGGTGATTCACAGCCAAGGAGCAGAGTGCAGGGTCAGTAGATGGAAAAGTACTAAGAGGAGACATCAAATGGGGATTCTTGCTAACTCAAGTTAAGATTTTTGCTGAAGGCAGGCCAGGGTGATCAGATTCGAGGGTGATCCAATATCAAGGGTAGTGGGATTCTCACTAAAATGACTTAGCAGGATTCTTGCTACAATTGCCTGAGGCTGGCTGAAGACAGGGCCTAAAGATGAGGCCTCCCTGAGAAGAGGGCTCAGAGGACTCCAACTAAAGTTTGGTCAAGGAAAGAGTCTTTGTCAGTGGAAAGTTGAAAGGCAAGAGTTGCAGGAAGCACCTGGACCTGTTGCCTAATGGGTTTAAAACAAGGACCAGAAACAGAGTAAAGCAGCTCTGAGCCGGGAGAGGTGGGTGTTCATCAGTGTGCATGTGGCTTGGCAGGTGTGCTGCTGGCTTCAGGGTGGCTAAGCTGCTCCAGCTGGCCACGTGAGAACCAGGTGGAAAGCATTCCTGACAGAAAATCTTCCTGGCTTCCTGCAGCTAAAAGAGTCAAGATATTTTGTGACTACACTCAGAGGAATCAGTAGCATTCAGTGCTGTACTGGTGGTCAGACCACCTGATGCTTTGCTCAATTCCACCTTGCATGGCACCCTGAGATTTCCAGAGAAAAGTGCCCACAGGTGAATGGGAAAAGCAAAGAGTGATGCTACCTACTCACTCTCACTCAAAGTCAAGTGGAAGGGATGAATATTACAAAATGGTAATGCCTGCATTTTGAAAGACCATTTTATTTTGAGAGGTGGGAGAGGGAGAGAGAGGGAGAAACATTGATATGTGAGAGAAACATCAATCAGTTGCCTCTCACATACCCCCAACTGGGGACCTGGCCCACAACCTAGGCATTTTCCCTGACTGAAAATTGAACCAGCAACCTCTCAGACCTCAGGCCAGCGCTCAGTCCACTGAGCCACACCAGTCAGGGCTGAATGACCATTTTAAAAGCTAATTACCTAATAACATTCTGGTTACATAGCTTGGCTTTTTGGCAGTTCTCAGTCTATCTTTCTCACCAAACTCTACTCAGGATCGATGGCTTGAGCTGATCAGGTCCTATATATGTGCATGAATGTGCATGTGTGAGAGAGAGGATTTTTTGAAAAGGTAAAACCACGATTCTCATAGAATTATAAAATGAACACAAACCAAGGAGTTTAGTGAACATATTAATTGATGAGAGAACCAATAAGATGTTAGAACTGGTTCAAAAAAGAACACAAACCATCAAAAATACTGAACTGGTGCAAAAGGGACTCCTTCTGCAGCAGGGGAAAAGGCCAATGGGATCTCCATCCACATGCAAAATTCATTTGCATTGCTTTCTGTTACTTACACTTTACAGAGTTCTAAAAAGCTCGAGACAGTGAAAGGAGCAGAGACCCCATAGAGTCAAATAATAGAGAAGAATTTATCAGACAATGCCCGGTTTTTCATTAACAACACCCAGTTATCTTTTCAGTCCACTTCTAAGTCTTTCACAGTTTTTCCCCTAACATTTAATATGTAAACACTCACATTTTCCCATCTCTATGCCCATGTTGTTTACTTTTTAATAAAAGCACTCTTTCCCTTTGTTCCCTGCAATTTCAAATATGACTTAGCTAGCCTACCTAGAACTAATAAATCAGAATCTCTGGGGGGCATCCAGGACTCTGAGCTTTAAATTAGCTTCCCCAGGTGAGCCTCTGATGCACAACCATGAGTGAGGAAGGTTCGTCCTGCCCTCCAGGGCCAGACTGTGCTCATACACATGGAGTCACGAGAAGTTGTCTCAACAGGACGTGGGTTCTGGACTGAAATGCGAACTACAGGCAGGAATTGGAGAAGAGAACTGAAGGCACTCTGGGAAGTAGGAAGCCACGGGGGGAAAGCAGGGAAGTAGGGATAGCATGTGCCTGTGGAGGTGAGGATTCCCACCTGAGTGAAGTCAAGGAGGGAAAAATTGAATTCATGAGTGTCTCAGATGTGGGCTATAAAGAACCTGATCACAGATTCAGTTCAGAGTTAGTGCACATTTTTTAAGCAGAGAATTAAGGTAAGCATAGTAGTGTTTTAAGGAAGGCTGTGGGGACATGGAATAGATACAGCACAGGACCTGTGAAGCGAAACCATGAGTACATATTTGATTGGTGAATGTGCTTCTCCATTTCAGCCTGGGAAAGGCCGTGATGCTTATTCAGAGAGCAAGAAGTAGAGCATGACTCTAAGTATAAACACTGAGAGACTGAATATACAAGCAGGCAATGGCAAGGCTATGTATAAAAATAGAATTCCGACCCACAATCTCCCTCAACCACCCAGGAAACAAACCCATTGTCTACAGTCACCAGCCCAGGAAGCCAGACTGCTATTCTTGAGGCTTGTAGGAAAGCAGAACTCTCTCTCCAGTAACTGGTCCAGGAAGCCAAACAATAACCTGTGTGACAGTTGGCCCCAAATAGCCAGGACTTGATTAATAACTGACAGCTTCCCTAATTTTGTCCTTGCTTCCAGCTTTGAACCAAGCAGAGAGAGCCAAATGTGCACCCCTAGTCAATAAGGTAGGATGCTTCCCCTTCTAGTTCCTCCTCAGGGCCACAGCCTCCAGACAGGGCATACCTGAAGTGGTCCCCTTTTTTCTACTATAAAGCTTTTCAACTCTTCTGCCTGCCTTCGAGTCTGCCTAATGCAGCAATGGGCTGACTCCCTTGCTAGAGCAAGCTCTGAGTAAATACCCTTCTCTTGTTGTCTTTGGGTATTCTTTGTTTATTTCCACACCACAAACAGTTATCTACGTTTCTGCTCGTCCAGCATGAACACATTTTCACCCATAGACCTGCCAATCTGAACATGTGAGATTATTTTTAGCATTAATTTAACGTGCTTCATCCACAGCTGGAAAATTATAATTGACATTTACCACTTCTATATACCATATATCTCACACACAAATAAAATCATCCCAGCAGGCAGCTGTAGTAACTGAAAAGAAAAAGCAGTAACTTCGAAGACATGGGTTCTAGTCCCAGCTCTGCACCATCTGTGTGTTCTAGGTCAAAATCTTCAGCTTTCTGGGAGTTCATTTCTTGTTTGGTGTGATGTGGACATGGGAGTCGATGATAGCTAAGGCTGCCTGTAGTTCTAGCAGTCTGTGATTTTATGAAGAGCTGCATCTCTCCTAGCATTTCATACACTAGTCCCAGAAATCAGAGAGTCCTCCTATATCTGAATTTTTAATGTTTGTCCATCTTTCACAGACTAGGTCTTTATTCATTAAGTTCCCTCATTAAAATTTTTTTCAAATATTTCAGAATTGTATTGAGAAATGAATAAAAATGTATTTTCAATCAGCTCCAAAATTTTACCAAGTATCTACTCTGTTTTGGTGGTGAAAAGAAATTAATAATTTGGTTTGTACTTTGAGGATCGCACACACGAATGGGAGGAATATGAAGTTTGCACTTGTAAATTAAATTTAAAATGCAGATACCAAAAACAGGTGTGAACAAGACGTGTAACAGGTGGATAGAAAAAGGAGAGAAATCACTGAATGACCTCCTCATGGTGAAGGTGGAACTTGAGATTGGTCTGTAGGGCGGGTAACATTTGCACAGGCAGAGAAGAGAGGATGCAGGTGCTTCTCAGAAAGGACAGATGGTGTGAATCAGGAAAACGCAAGTTGTTCAGAACATTCAGCCTCGTGAGACTGAGTTCCTTGGGGGAGCAGAGGTTAACTACCACAGGAACAGTGACCTTGGTTTGAAAGGTACAGCACTGCAAACGCCAGGCTGAGAGTTTTACCTTTACTAATTATTGCTTGGCACCATTTCAGTCTTTAATAAATACTGTTATGATTTTACTTGGACCTGTAGTAAAACAGACTTTTCTTAGAGATTGAAAGAAATAATATTGCGAGGGGAAATTTTTGACAATGTTTGTCTTTTGTGTGTATGTGAACCTATTTATCTCCAGTAATGTTTCTTTAAAAAATTGTGGTAACATTACTATAACATAAAGTGTACCATTTTAACAATTTTTAAGCGTACAGTTCAGAGTCATTAGGTATATTCACGTTGTTGGGCAACCATTACCACCACTTGTCTCCAGAATTTTTCATCATCCAAAATTGAAACTTGATACCCACTAAACAGTAATGCCCAATTCCCCTACCCCAGCCTCAGGTAACCACTGTTCTCTCTGTAAGTTTGACTACTCTAAGTACCTCATGTAAGTGGAATCATACAC
The DNA here is from genome assembly GCA_004027735.1 of Carollia perspicillata. Classification (NCBI taxonomy): domain Eukaryota; kingdom Metazoa; phylum Chordata; class Mammalia; order Chiroptera; family Phyllostomidae; genus Carollia; species Carollia perspicillata. The sequence continues at coordinate 33,385 of PVKM010006171.1, forward strand.
AGTCTTTTTGTGCCTGTCTTATAGCATAATGTCTTCAAGTTTCATCCATGTTGTAGTCTGTGTCAGAATTTCCTTCCTTTATAAGGCTGAGTAATATTTAATTGTATGAACAGACCACATTTTGTTTTTCCATTTACTATCAATGGACATTTAGGTTGTTGCCATCTTTTAGCTACTTGTGAATAATGCTGCTCTGAACATGAGTGTACAAATATTTGTTCAAGTCCTTGCTTTCAACTCCTTTTACGTATAAACCTAGAAGTAAAATTGCTGTATCATATGGTAATTCTATGTTTAGTTTTCTGAGGATACGCCATATCATTTTCCACAGTGGCTGCCCCATTTTACGCCCTCACCAGTGATGACCACGCATTCCAATTTCTCCACATTCTCATCAACGCTTATCCTAATGGGTGTGAAGTGGTTTCTCATTGTGGTTTTGATTTGCATTTCCCTCATAATTAGTGATACTGAATACCTTTTTATGTGCTTTTTGGCTATTTGTATATTTTCTTTGGAGAAATGTCTATTCAAGTCCTTTACCCACTTTTTAAAACTGTGTTTTTGGTTGTCGAGTTGTAGAATTTCTTTATAGGTTCTGGATATTAACTTCTTATTAGGGTTATAACTTGCAAATACTCTCTTCCATTCTGTTGGTTGCATTTTCACTCTGTTGATGTTGACCTTTGATGTACAAAACTTTTTAATTTTGATGAAGTTTGATTTATCTCTATTATTCTCATATTGCCTCTGGTTTTGATGACATATCTAAGAAGTCATTGCCAAATCCAATATCATAAAGCTTTCCCCCTCTGTTTTCTTCTAAGAGTTTTATAGCTTTAGCTCTTATATTTACATCTTTGATCCATTTTAAGCTAATATTTATATATGATGGAGAGTTAGGGTCCAAATTCATTCTTTGCATGTGAGTATCATCCTCTCCCAGCACCATTTGTTGAAAAGACCATCCTTTCCCCCACTGAATGACTTTGGCACCCTTATTGAAAATTATTTGATCATATATGGAAAGGTTTATTTCTGGGCTCTGTATTCTATGTAATGTTTACCTTTTAAAGTGACTGATAATAATATTCATGTTGAAGACACCAGGAGAAAGAATTGTTTTTCTTGAAAATTATAATAACTTCCAGTATGAGAAAATGCATCCCTTTCATTATTTATTTTTCTCATCAGAATTTTTTTACTCTTTAGTTTTAAATAATTATAAGTTCAAAATAGTACAGAAGTCCCATGTACCTTTCACCCAATTTCCCCCAGTGGTACATATTACCTATCTATAGTGCAATATCAAAACCAAGAAATTGACTTGAGTATAATTTTAGGTCTTATTCAGATTTCAGCAGTTTTACATGCATTTGTGTGTGTGTGCATGTAGGTCTATGAACTTTCATCATTCATGTAGATTCATGTAACCACTACAATAATCAAGACACAGAGCAGGTCCACCACCCAGGATCCTTTATGTTACCTCTTTATAGCCAAATCCATTTCCCTTCCTTTTCTCCCCTTTCCTAGTCCCTGCCAACCACTAATCTTTCCTCCATCTCTGATTTCATCACTTTAAAAATGTTGTATAATGGAATCATACAGTGTGCCACATCTTAAGACTGTCTTTTTTCATCAGCATTGTTCCCTTGAGGCCCATCCCAGTTGTCGTACATATCAACAGTGCCTTTTCATTGCTGAGTGCAATTCCAAAGCATGGATGTTCCAGTTTGTTTAAGCATGTATTCATTGAAGGACATTTGGGTTGTTTACTATTTGAGGTTGTTACAATTAATGCTAATATGTACATTCCTGTACCTGTTTTTATGTGAACATAAATTTTAATATATGTGGGATAAATGCCCAGGAGTGGCTGGGCCATATGGTATGTTTAGTTTTATAAGAAACTGCTGAACATTTTTCCAGAATGGCTATACCATTTTATATTTCCACCAACAATGTCTGAGAGAGATCCAATTTCTCTACATCATCACCAGCATTTGGTATTGTCACTATTTTCCATTTTAACTGTTCTAATAGGTGTGTAGTGATATCTTGTGATTTTTCTGAAAGGGTTTTTAATTTGCTATATATCCGTTCAACTACTTTGTGTTACTGCCTTCTTGCTTGTAGTCCCACTTTCAACAGAGAAAACTCTACACTACCTCCTCTACACTTTATTATTCCTCATGAGACTAAAGGAATGTAGAAAAGTCTCCCCATTTTCTCTTGGATTATATTGTCCTGATGAAGCCCTAGTTATCGTCTTGCATTTGCTTTCACCATCAGCCTTGTAGTCAGCAGAGAATGAAAGAAGGAAGCAGCTGGCCAGAGGGCTAAGAGAAACGGGTCTGTTCTTTGTGCCTGTGTATATTCATTTTCTAGTCACAGCTCAAGCTGTTTTGCTTTCTGCTGTTTGGGGAGAGAGGGAAATGTAAATGTACTTGCTGTTTTAAGCCTCCTGGACAGTAAAAGCAAAGGCAGCCTAGTGCCTTTTGCCTAAATAATGTCAGATAAGCCCTTTGAGAACTCTTCAAAGATGATTTACACATTTCAAAGACTTTGAAGTTAGAGGGGGTCCTGGGTGAGGCCCTCAATAAACACTGATTATGTGCCTACTGTTTGCTTGGCACTAGGAAGGATACTAGGTGAGAGATCTGCCTATTAAGAAGCCAGACTCTCCATCTATCATCAGCAGTTACATGGGAGGTGGGTGAAGTGCTTATGCAGAGAGGTGACCAGGTAGCTTTTGCAACTCGGGAGGACACTACAACTTGCTCCCTGGGAATCAGAGAACTTGATGAGCAACTCATCCAGAGCTTTTTAAGCCTCACTGAGGAACATGTAGGATGCCTGCTAAAAATCTATTCCTGGGTCCCTCTCCATACACACTGATTCAGAGGCTCTAGAACAAGGACTTACCTGGAAAACTGTGTTTTAAAACAAACTGTCCATCTGTACTGTGGACTGAATTGTGCCCTTCACCCAATTCACATGTTAAAGCCCTAAACCCCAACGTGATGGTGTTCAGAGATCGGGTCTTTGGGAGGTAATCAGGTTTAGATGAGGTCATGAGGGTGGGATTAGAAAGAGAGACACCAGACACACACATGCACACATAAACTCCTATGTGAGGACACAGTGATGAGTTGACTATCAGCAAGCCAGGCAGAGAGAGAGGCTTCAGGGTGAGCCAAATCTGCTGACATCCTGATCTTTGACTTCTAGCCTCCAGAACTGACAGAGCATGAAGGCAGATGTCTACAAGCCAGGAAAAAGGTTCTCAGCAGGAACTCAATCAGCCAGCACCTTGATCTTGGACTTCAGTCCCCAGAACTGTGAAAAATACATTCCTGTTGTTTAAACTACCCAGTCTGTGGTATTTTGTTATGGCAGCCTGAGCTGACTAACACAGTGTGATTCACAGAATCCTCCTGATTGAGAACCATTTACCCAATCTAGCCCTCTCATTTTACAGGGAAGGAAACTGAAGTTACAGTGAAATTAAACATCTCATCTGGTGACCTCTATATCTAGTTAATAGTCCAGTCATGATTAAGCCAAGGTTCTCTGACTTTAAGACCATTGCTCATTTTACCAAATGAATGATGACAAGTAGGTTTATCTGCACATCAACTCTGGTTGATTGCTCGTGGCAGCCCAGAACACTGTGTCAGGAAGGATTCTGAGGATAAATCCAGGCTCAGCTGATGTGGGCCCCAGTATCAGCAGGGAGAGTGTGCAAGAAATAAGAATCATCACAGTATTGATGGGAAACCTGGATCTGGAATCCAGGTCAAACAAATGTTCTTGTTACATAAGCTCATTGAGAAGAGTAGAACCCGGAGGTTCTACTCTTGTGGTCCATGGGCCAGCAGCATGAGCATCACCTGGGAGTGTGTCAGAGCTGTGGATTCTTGGGTCCCAGCCAGACCTCCTGGATTAGGATGTCTGGGAGTAAGCCAATGAGTCTGTCTGGATTTTTATGTACACTACAGCCTGAGAAGCACTGCACTAGAAAGTGAGGACAATAATATCAATGTCTCTGGGTGGTTTCGCAAGTGGGAACTAGTCTCCATCTTGCTGGCAGACATCTTACTTCCAAGGGCTCACTGAGCAGTGTCTGCTTTCCCATCTTCCCTTCTGCCTCAGTATTTAGCCTGATGCCTCTCACACCTACTTCTCCTCTGGTTGCGTGTGGAACAAATGGAATCCCTCAGAAACCTCCTGGGCACATAAGGATGTTTCACACAGCCCTCATCCCTCATAACTAATGAAAGCATGCCAGGGCTGTGTATTTTTAGTTAGGATGTCTGGATTTGCCAGTTCCCAGCCTCCTTCTAACCACGTGGCCCACATCGTACAACTATTATACTCCTTTATTACAAACCCTTCCATTTTCTGTTAAGTAATGTGTTTGGAAGCCTGAGTGATTCCGAGACAGTAAGCATTTGATTGCTTACATTATTTTGGTTCAAACATGGCTCATGGCCAAGAACTAATTTATTTATTTTTACATGGTACATTTCTATTTCACTTGGGAATTTGCCACCCCCCATTCTCTCTTCCAGCTACTCTGCCTTCACCCACCCACCCCACTTGCCACCCTTCTTCCCGGTTCTGAAAGATGCCCCATCAGCAGCCTCCAAGCTAGACACTCTTTGTTTTCTGCCAGTGTGGTTCCCTCGCACGTTCCTGCCCACCCACAGCCTCAGACCGACAGGCAGAGACCACCTACCACCAACCCAGGAAAGCATGTCTTTTCCCCAAGCCAGTCAGCCTTCTCCCCGTGGGTGCACATCTAACCATATGGGTGTGGGTCTGGACTCCTGCAAGGGAGCACCCTTCCTCCAGGAGCCACCAAACCTGGCCAGGAAGATTGTAGCAGGGTTTTGCTCAACATCACCTGGGGAGGAAAGCCAGCAACCTAGATCTGACAGAATCAATATCCTATTTCAGGTCCCCTGAGCCAAGCTGTCCCCTGCCTACCCCCGCCCCCATTTGTAAAAACAGCCTGTTCTGCATATGGGATGGAAACTGTGTCCTGGCAAAACACAAAAAGTAAATATTTAAAGGGAAAAAAGCACACACAAGGAAACAAAATGCCTTGCGTTTATGTTTCCATGGTCTGCCGCCAAGAACCTCCCAGCCTCTCCCGGCTCGTGTTCAGTGTGCCATATGGTTTGAGACCAGTGGATTTAGGCTCCTCCGCAGTTGTGAAAAACATCAGTCCATTTGGTCTGTCCTTTCTCTCCCTGCATTTGTTGTTCATTTGCGAGTTTCTCACATCCCTCGGCCCGACTGTTGTCAGTGTGTTTACAGGTTTTAGATTTCTGATGGAATCTGAAACACCCCACCACACAGAGCCTGCTGCAGACCATTTCCGGGAGGAGGGAGGCCACTCCAGGGTGCTCAAAGGGATGTTCTCGGCCATGCCCTGGGACATGTGTGACCCAAAAGAAGCTCACATTGTGATGTTTCAGTGGTGATTATTTTTTCCTGGAAAGCTGGGCCCCCACAAAAGTGATTTTGTGTGTCACCCCCCACTTGGCACCCTCCTGTGACACTGCTGAACTAGCAGCATGGAGGGTCCATGCTTGCCAGGAGTGGGGAGGACAGCTGGCCAGCCTTAGAGGGAAAGGTAGAGATCAGAGCAGTAGGTGAGAAGTGGACCACCTGAAACAAGGCCTTGCCCACTTCTCACTTCAGGACAGAACTGAACTCCTGACTTTCCATGTTGAGGTTATTGTCATAAACTATCATAAGAAATGAAATTAAAATATCCTATACAAGGTCTGATACTCCCTTATCTCAATTCTGGGAATGGAAAGCATGGCACCAATGTCATGATTGGGAATAACAAGCAGATATAAAGGAACATGTTTCCTATCAACTAAAGAAGTTCCGATAAGCACTTGGAGTATGATTTGCATGTCCAGGACTGTGCCCATAACTTTTCCCACCACCTGTGCCTGGTGACATTTCTAGAGACAGAGCAATATGGAGAAAACTCATCCTTTTTTTTTTCCTTTTTAAAGAGAGAGAGAGAGACAAACATCAACGTGAGAGAGAAACATCAGTCTGTTGTCTCCCATACGTGTCCCAACCAGGGATCAAACCCATAACCTAGGTATGTGCCCTGACGGGGAATCGAACCTACAACCTTTTGGTAGATTCGACACTCAAACCAACTGAGCCACCAGACCAGGGCCAGAAAAAACTCATTCTTATTTCTTACTCAGTCCTATCCAGTTCACATTGGGATTCTGTTGATTCAGGTCCTTAATTTTTATGTTTGTCATATTTGTCAGACTTTTTCCTTAAGACATTTTGATTTCCTGTCTTGTTTTAAAAAGCTCCCCACCTAGAGGTTAAAAAACATTAACCTAGATTCCTTAATAGAATTGCTTTAAATTGGGTATTCATTTAGAAAATTTTGTGTTTCTGATATTGTCTTCCTCTATAATAGAGGCCAGCAAGCTATGGCCCATGGGCCATCCCTACCCCATCATTAGTTTTCCCAAACAACATTGCAATGGAACCCAGTCACACTCACCCATTTACAGGTTGTCTATAACTGCTTTTGCACTACATGTCTATAGTTACAGCAAAGGCCCTGTGGCCCACGTAACCTCAAATATGATTTTCAGGCTCTTTACAGAAAAAAAGGCTACCAACCCTTGTGTTGCAGGATCTTTGAATGTCTCTCTGTCTCTTCAAATCCTACTTTATTTCTAAAAGTACTGTTTTATAATTTTCCTCATCTTTAAAAGGGGGCTAATAATAATACCCATCTTATTGTTGTGAAGATAAAGCACAAAGCTCTTATTAAAAACAGCAGCCATCGTTTAGGGCTGGAACAAAGAAGTGCAATAGACAATAAGACACCTTTTCACCATTCTTGATTACTGCAGAATGTGATTACAAAGAGAACATTCTTTGTTTTTAAGTCATGAGCTGGCTTATTCAAATTACTTTTTCTGATTATAAAATGAATATGAGTTCATTCTAGAGACTTTGGAACAGAAGTTAGAGTGGGAAAATGTTTAATGTTAAAATCTCTTCTGACCCCTGCTCCGCAGAGGAACCAGCACTGTGGCTTTGATGTGCATCTAGCACAGTTTTGTCTCTGTAGGCACATACCCAAGAGTCAGATGTTAACAGTTCCATGACATTTAGGTACTAGAAGCATCACATTTCTTTTTCCAAATCAAAGCTCAGTCTGGCTTAGCCTGGTGAAAAGGCTAAAGTCCGTCATTTTGGGGCCCCATCCTATGCCCCACATAGGACCTGGGCTATTGTGCTCTGGGGAAAGGGCTAAGCATGGTCCTGTCGCCAGGGCAGTCATTGCTGCTACTCTCAACTCAAGGTGCTGCTGCCACCAGGTGCAGGTGCTGCTGCCCCAGATGGCATCAGGATGCCTCTCATAGCGGTCCTCTCTGCAGGCCACTTGCTGAGCCCCAAAGACCCTTGCTGCTGTTACAAAGCCATGGCTTAGTGACCACCCCCACAGACACCCAGGCCACCACCCACCTGGGACCAGGCTGGGGGCAAGGCTTCCATCCTCTTATAAAGTTTGGGGTACCTGCCAACCCACCCACTCCACCACCTACCTTGGCCTTCTCTACCCATGATGCACAAAAGTTTCTTCTAGCTTTTTCTTCACAGGACTGAACCCTTCTCAACAGAGATGCACATGGTCCCTGTCATGATTTTTAAAAGGCTGTTTAATTCTGGTTTCCCCTTCAGTAGGTGCCCCACCTCAAAAAGAAGGGAGATATTTCCATTTTTCCCTCATACATCACAACAAAGTAAAATAAAAAAGACATTACTTAATATTCATTTTGAGGTAATTCTCTTAACACTGTGTTATGTTATAGCCTACTTTCACATAATGGATGTAACGAAGGCATATTTCCATATCCGAAACAGCCTTATCTTAAAATACTCTATGGATATATTTGTGTATTATACAAGTATCTGTGCACACATAAATATAAATATATACACATATAATAGTATCCACTAAAATGTAGGAATGCTCCAACATTGGGGCATGCCCTTGGATTTTTGCCAAAATCTACTGTTCCCCTGTGGCCTCAGACTTTGGAAGGCCAAAGAACTGAATGCTGACTTCAACCTCATTCCCTGGGTATGACCAATAATTGTGAGGATCTATAGGTTCTCATCACACTAATTGGTACAACAACCACAGTAATATGAACAAAGTAAGACATCATTTGAATTGATTATTAATATACTATTATTCACTTTAAGATCTACGTATGTTTCTGGGTATAATATGGACTAAAATCTCCGTGTGTTTATATATTGAAATTCTATTAGTCGATTGATATATAAAAGAATAATTACCAGTTCAAGAGTAAAATCATGAAATAAATAATAAATTACTAAAAATATTAATTTCACAAGCAAAAAAATATGCAAAAATAATTATCAAGAATTTTCCAATACTAAAATAAGGAAACAGAGAAATGCTTAATACAAATATTAAGAAAATGTGTTAGCCAATAACCTTGGGAAGAATATTGTTTATTTTTAGAGCTTATAATAATTTATAAAAATTTCAATGATATAAGGAAAAATATTACATTTATTCTAATTCTAATATTTAGAGAATTATTTGGCATGGGAGCATTACTAATATTAAACAACACAAATTTTAAGAACTATACAGGTTGCAATAAAAGTAGGTTTACAGTTATGAGTATGCAAAACACAGCTTATTCTTGTATTATTTGTTAATTATTGTGTTATGTTCCATATAAACAACTGTTAACCTACTTTTGCCCCTCCCTGTATTTAACTTTTGGTTGCTGAATTTCACGTATGCCATTAGTCTTTTAAGGAAAGATCCTATTTAGGAATTCTTATCTATAAAGATTATTTTTAAAAGATTTTATTTATTTTTTAAGTATATTTTATTGATTATGCTATTATGTTATTCCATTTTTTTCTCCCCTTTATCCCCCTCTGCCCTGCACTCCCTCTCCCACCAGCATTCCCACTCCTTAGTTCATGTCCATGGGTCACATGTGTAAGTTCTTTGGCTTCTCCATTTTCTATACTATTCTTAACCTTTCCCTGTCTATTTGGCACATGCCAATTATGCTTTTTATTCCATGTACCCTTTCCACCATTCTCCCCTCTCCCCCTCCCCCTGATAACCCTCCCTATGATCTCCATTTCTGTGATTCTGTTCCTTTTCTAGTTGTTTGCTTAGTTTGATTCTGTTTTTCTGTTTTAGGTTCAGTTGTTGATAGTTGTGAGTTTGTTGTCATTTTACTGTTCATATTTTTTATCTTCTTTTTCTTAGATAAGTTCCTTTAACATTTCATATAATAAGAGCTTGGTGATGATGAACTCCTTTAACTTGACCTTATCTGAGAAGTGCTTTATCTACCCTTCCATTCTAAATAATAACTTTGCTGGATAGAGTAATCTAGGTTGTAGGTCCTTGCTTGCCTTCATGACTAAATACTTCTTTCCAGCCCCTTCTTGCCTATAAGGTTTCTTTTGAGAAATCAGGTGATAATCTTATGAGAACTCCTTTATTGGTAACTGTCTCCTTTTCTCTTCCTGCTTTTAAGATTCTCTCCTTACCTTTAATCTTGGGTAATTTAATTATGATATGTCTTGGCGTATTCCTTGGGTCCAACTTGTTTGGAACTCTTTGTGCTTCCTGGACTTGCATGTCTATTTCCTTCACCAGATTAGAGAAGTTTTCCTTCATTATATTTTCAAGTAAGTTTTCAACTTCTTGCTCTTCCTCTTTTCCTTCTGGCACTCCTGTGATTCAGATGTTGGCATTTTTTTATTTTTTTAAATATATTTTATTGATTATGCCATTACAGTTGTCCCACTTCCCCCACTTCATTCCCCTCCACCCTGCACACCCTCTCCCCTCGACACTCCCCCACTTTAGTTCATGTCCATGTGTCATAAGTTCTTTAGCTTCCACATTTCCCACACTACTATTGCCCTCCCCCTATCTATTTTCTCCCCACTGTCTATGCTACTTAATCTCTGTACCTTTTCCCCTTCTCTCCTCCTCCCACTCCCCTGTTGATAACCCTCCATGTGACCTCCATTTCTGTGGTTCTGTTCCTGTTCTAGTTGTTTGCTTAGTTGTTTTTGTTTTTGTTTTTGTTTAGGTGCGGTTGTTAATAATTGTGAGTTTGCTGTCCTTTCGCTGTTCATATTTTTTATCTTCTTTTTCTTAGATAAGTCTCTTTAACATTTCATATAATAAGGGCTTGGTGACAGTGAACTCCTTTAACTTGACCTTATCTGAGAAGTACTTTATTTGCCCTTCCATTCTAAATGAAAGCTTTGCTGGATAGAGCAATCTTGGATATAAGTCCTTGCATTTCATGACTTTGAATACTTCTTCCCAGCCCTTTCTTGCCTGTAAGGTCTCTTTTGAGAAATCAGCTGACAGTCTGATGGGAACTCCTTTGTAGGTGACTGTCCCCTTATCTCTTGCTGCTTCTAGAATTCTCTCCTTCATTTTAATCTTGGCTAATGTAATTATGATATGACTTGGTGTGTTCCTCTTTGGATCCAACTTCTTTGGGACTCTCTGAGCTTCCTGGACTTCCTGGAAGTCTATTTCCTTTGCCAGATTGGGGAGGTTCTCCTTTATTATTTGTTCAAATAACTTTTCCACTTGTTGCTCTTCCTCTTCCCCTTCTGGTACCCCTATAATGAGGAACGTTTAAAGATGTCCTGGAGGTTCCTAAACCTCTCCTCATTTTTTTTGAATTCTTGTTTCTTCATTCTTTTCTGTTTAGTTGTTTCTTTCTTCTTTCTGGTCTGCTCCATTGATTTGAGTCCCAGTTTTCTTCCCATCACTACTGGTTCCCTATGCATTTTCCTTCATTTCACTTAGTGTAGCCTTCATTTGTTCATCTAATTTGTGACCAAAATCAACCAGTTCTGTGAGCATCCTGACCACCAGTGTTTTGAATTGTGCATCTGATAGGTTGGCTATCTCTTGATCACTTAAAAGTATTGGCTCTGGGGCTTTGATTTGTTCTTCTGTTTGAGCCATAATTTTTTGGTCTGGTTGTGCCTATTACATATGGGTGGTGGAGCCTTAGGTGTTTACTAGGGCGGAGCAACCCAGTGGCTGGGTTGTGATGCTGTATGTGGGGGCGGGGTCAGAGAGGGAACAATGGCTTTTGCTCAACTCTCTCTCAGATTTCAGTCCCCTCTGCCACTTCCCCCAAGCAAATTGTGCCCTTCTGGTGCTGGTTCCTGGGTGGGTGGGCTTGTGTACCTTCTAGGACCCTGTAGGTCTCTCCAATAAACTCTCCTGTGAGGCTGGGAGTCTCTTCCGGCACCTCAACCCCCCAAGTTTTTTCAATCGATGCTTTTAAGCTTTGTTTCCCATTGCTGGGGCCCTGGATTGCACAGTCTGTCTCACTGCCCATTTTTTGCCTGGTTTATCTGTATGCGAATATGTGTCCAAGGTTAGGCAACCGCCTTACACGCCTCACTAGTCTGCTTGTTTCCTCCCCACACCGGGGTCTGCCAACCACTGCTTTTTCTAGCCAGGACCCCTCTCCACCCGGCTGCTGACTCTGCCCCTCTTATCGGTCTGGATGAATGGTTCATTGTCAGACTTCCATACAGTTCAATTTTCTGTCTGTTCTGGTTGTGTTTTTGTTTCTAAATCTTTGTTGTACTTAAATTTGATTGTGCAAGTAGGCACAGTATT
>PVKM010006172.1:0-45153 GCA_004027735.1 Carollia perspicillata
TGAAATATGCCATTGGTACTTTGATAGGTATTGCATTGAATCTGTATATTGCTTTGGGTAATATGGATATTTTAATGATGTTAATTCTTTCAATCCTTGAACACGGTATGTGTTTCCAGTTGTTTGTGTCTTCCTTGATTTCATTCTTCAGTGTTGTGTAGTTTTCTGCATACAGGTTGTTTATCTCCTTGGTTAGGTTTATTTCTAGGTATTTCATTTTTCTTTTTGCTATATCGAATGACATTATTTTCTTGATTTCTGCTTCTGCTGTTTCATTGTTGGTATACAAAAATGTCTTTGATTTCTGGATATTGACTTGAATCCGACTTTTTTCCAAATTCATTTATCAGGTTGAGCAGTTTTGGGGTAGAGTCTATAGGATTCTCTGTGTACACTATCATATCATCTGCAATCAGTGACAGTTTTGTTTCCTCCTTTCCGATTTGGATGCCTTTTTTTTCCTATTCTTGTCTGATTCCTGTGGCTAAAACTTTCAAAACTATACTGAATACAAGTGGTGAAAGTGGACAACCTTGTCTTGTTCCTGATCTTAGTGGAAAAGCTTTTAGTTTTTGTCCATTGAGTATGATGTTGGCTGTAGGTGTCTCATATATGACCTTTATTATGTTGAGGAATGCTCCCTCAATTCCCACTTTGCTGAGTGTTTTTATCATAAATGGGTGTTGTACCTTGTCAAATGCTTTTTCTGCATCTATTGATATGATCATGTGATTTTTGTCTTTTCTTTTGTTAATGTGATGTTTTACATTTACTGATTTGCAAATGTTGAACCATCCTTGCATCCCTGGGATGAATAACACTTAGTCATGGTGTATGATCTTTTTAATGTATTCCTGGATGCGGTTTGCCAATATTTTGTTCAGGATTTTAGCGTCTATGTTCATCAGCGCTACTGGCCTGAAGTTTTCTTCCTTTGTTGTGTCTTTATTTGGTTTTGGGATTAGGATGATGCTGGCTTCATAGAAGGAGTTTGGGAGTCTTCCATCACTTTAGATATTTGGGAATAGTCTGTGAAGGGTAGGGGTTAGTTCTTGCTTAAATGCTCTGTAGAATTCTCCAGTGAAACCATCTGGTCCAGGCCTTTGTGTTCCGGGAGTTTTTTGATCACTGCTTCAATTATATCTGTTATTATTGGTCTGTTAAAGCTTTCTGCTTCTTCTTCATTGAGTTTTGGAAGATTATATTTTTCTAGAAATTTGTCCATTTCAACTAGGTTTTCAAATTTCTTGGCATATAGCTCCTCATAGTAATTTCTTCCAATCCTTTGTATTTCTGTGGTGTCAGTTGTACTCTCTCCTCTTTCATTTCTGATTGTGTTTATTTGGGTCGTGTCTCTTTTTTTCTTGATGAGCCTGCTTAAAGGCTTGTCAATTTTGTTTATCTTTAAAAAAAAACAGCTCCTGGATTCATCGATTCTTAGTATTGTGCTTTTGGTCTCTATGTCGTTTAATTCTGCTCTGATCTTGGTTGTTTCCTTTCTTCTACTAGCTCTGGGCTGTCTTCGTTTTTCCTCGAGTTCTTGCAGGTGTAGGGTTAGTTAGGTTGTTTGGTTGAAATGTTTCTATCTTTTTTAGGTAGGCCTGTATTGCTATGAAATTCCCTCTTAGGACTGCCTTTGCTATGTCCCATAAGTTTTGGGTTGTCATAAGTTCATTTTCATTTGTTTTCAGAAGCTTTTTTATTTCTTCCTTGATTTCATTCTTGAGTCATTCATTGTTTGATAGCATACTATTCAGTCTCCATTATTTTGAATGTTTTTTTTTTCCCTTGGCGTTGTTTTCTAATTTCAATCCCTTGTGGTCAGATAAAATGCTTGGTATGATTTAAATTTTCTTGAATTTGTAGAGACTTGTTTTGTGTTCTCTCATATGGTCTATCTTTGAAACTGTTCCATGTGTTTTGAAAAGAATGTATATTTAGCTTCTTTTGGATGCAGGGCTTTATATATATCAGTTAAGTCCATTTCATCTAGGGCTTTGTTCAATGTCACAACATCTTTGTTGATATTTTGTTTGGAAGATCTGTCCATTTTTGACAGTGGGTTTTTAAAATCCCCTACTATAATTGTGTTGCTATCAATGTGTTTCCTGAAGTCTTCTAAGATTTTCTTTATGATTTGGGTGCCCCTTTGTTGGGTGCATATATATTTACAATATTTATGTCTTCTTGGTGGGGTGTTTTCTTGAGTATTATGAATTGACTTTCTGGGTCTCTCTTTATGGCTCTTTTTTTTTTTTTAACTCTATTTTGTCTGACATGAGTATTGCTACCCTGGCTTTTTTTTTTTTTCCCTGTTTATTTGCTTGGAATATTTGTTCCAGTCCTTTACTTTCACTCTGTTTATGTCTTTTGTCCTCAGGTGTTTCTCTTGCAGGAAGCATATGTGTGGGTCATGCTTTCTTATCCATTCAGCTATTCTGTTTCTTTTGATTGGAGCATTTAATCCATTTATGTTTAAGGTTGTTATGAATAGGTAGTTATTCATCACCATTTTAGTATCTATGTTCCTCTCTGTCTCTCTCTTTTGCTTCCCTTCCTTACAGCAGTCCCTTTAGCATCTCTTGCAGCAGTGGACTGGTGCATGCATATTATTTTAGACTTCTTTTGTCTTGGAAGCATTTTATTTCGCCTTCTATCTTGATTGAGATCCGTGCTGGGTAAAGCAGTCTAGGTTGCAGGCCTCTGGTTCTCATTACTTGGAATATTTCTTGCCATTCTCTTCTGGCTTGGAGTATTTCCATTGAGAAGTCAGTAGCTAACCTTATTAGGGCTCCCTTGAATGTTACTTCCTTCTCCCTTGCTGCCTTTAAGATTCTCTCTTTGTCTTGGAATTTTGCCATTTTAATTATGATGTGTGTTGAAGTGGGCCTCTTTGTTTTCCTCTTGATTTGGACTCTCTGTGTTTCTTGCATTTGTGTGACTTTTTCTCTCATCAAATTAGGGAATTTATTCATCATTACCTTTTCAAATAGGTTTTCTATCCCTTGCTCTTTTTCTTCTCCTTTTGGTATTTCTTTTATATGGATATTATTACATTTCACATTGTCTTGCATTTCTCTTAATCCCTCTTCATTCTTTCTGAGCCTTTTTTCCTTTTCATACTCCTTCTGGGTGCATTGTTCTACTTTGTCCTCTAACTTGCTGATCCTGTCTTCTGCTTCATCCATCCTGCTTTTCATTCCTTCCACTGTGTTCTTCATTTCTGTAATTGTATTCTTCATTTCCTCTTAGCCCTTGTTTATGTTTTCTATTTCCTTTTTCATGTTGGTATAGTTTGCGGTGAGCACAATGTAGTTCTCCTGTAGTTCCTGGTACTTTATTGTCATCTCACAGAACTTTCTGATAACCAGTTTTTTGAATTAAATATCGGATAGCTGACTTGCTTCCATTTCATTTAGCATTCTTTCTGAGGTGTCCTCCTTTCCTTTCACTTGGGGATTGTCTTTTTGTCTTCTCATTGTTTGTGAGACTCTTCTTGATAGCTCCCTCTTCTTAAATGGATTTGTTCTGGTTCACAGGGTTTATGGTGTGAACTACTGTGGTAGAATGCCTGTGAGATTCAGTGGTAAAATCTCCTTCAGGTATCCTGGTGTTCACCGCTTCCACCTACTCTTTTTTGTGCTCAGTTGGAGGAGGAGGCCAAATGGTTTAAGACAGAAGCAGAGTATTCTATGATATTTACAGTAGCAGCCAGAATAAGAGATAGGTGATCTTTTGGTTATGTGTAGTTAACTGTGATCTTCAGCCCAACTGGCCACTTTACAGAAAGAATGGGAAGAAAGTAAGACTCTTGTTGGGATGGGAAGGGTTCTGAGTTGGATCTAGAAAGCAGTGAAGTTGTGGGAGGTGAGATTCTGGTGTAAGGTGAGAGGAAAGGATAGTGCATATGTGTGGCTTGTGAGAGAATAGTGTTAACCTCCCTAATAATAGAGTTCAGGAGACTGATGTGGACTTGTATCCGGGGAGGATGCTTTGAAGTATTTACACTTGTGTGGAACAGCAGTTATTTACAATAATATTAGAGCAACATTCATATGCCAGAATGTATGTGATATGAATAACTGAACAGGAGTACAGGACTTTGAGTAGTGGGCTGATGGAACACAATTCATGTGAAGGACAGTAAATTAGCAATACAATGTAGAAGAGAGAATAGGGGAAATCTGTCAAATGGTACAGTATAACCTGCCAAGGAAAGAAGACTATACAGAAAGAAGGGGAGTACAAAAATACTATTTTGATAAAAGATGTAGGAATAATGAAAAAAGGAGAAAATAATAATAATCCAAATATGCAGCAACTTGCAGTTTCCCTGCAATAGTTGAGTGAAATTTGTCTCACTGTCTCAGTTGTTGGGTTGCCCTCTGTTTGGTGCACTTCACGTCCTTTCACAGTTCCATGTTTTTCTGTCGCTTGTGGGTATTAAAAAAAAGTGGAAGGAGAAGTAAGAAAGTAGAGATAAAATTCGAAAGAAAGTGTGCAGTACTAAATCAAGAAAGAAGGGAAGAGAGGAAAAGGCAATTGGAGAGTAAAACAGTAGTGGAAATTCTAATAATAATAATAATAATAATAATAATAATAATACTTAAAAAACAGCATTTAAAAAAACAAAAAACAAGCAAAGAAAAAAATACACCTCTGCTGGTTTCAAACTGGCCAAGTCAGTTTTTCTGGTCTTGCTGGCTGCAGAAGACTGGGGAGTGATTGGTGTTCCATTTCTCCCTTTCTGATTTTTACTCAGCCTTTCTTGCAAGCACTGTCCCAGCAGCTAGTCTGACTCCTTTCCCCAATATCTTCGATGTAGGAGTCCTGGTTTTCTTCAGAGTGCTTTTCCTTGGTCATTATCACTAGATGCTGGGGTGTAGGGGCACCCGCTTGGCAAGGCTGCCTCCATCCAGCAAATTTGGTCCCAAACTCTTCCCTTCCCAGTGCTATGGGGATGGAGTCGCTGTGTTTTCCCTTTAACCCCGGGATCTCTGCCTGGCTGGGCTGGGAGTCAGCTTCGGGGCTTTGACAGCAGATTCCCCAGCCTTTCTGTTTGATAAATTCCTCCTAATCAAGCCTGGCACCCTGTGTAGCCTGATTCTCCAGGCAGTCTGGTGACTATCGGGTCAGTTTTTTGTCACAGCCTGACTCTCAGCTCTGCCCAGCTGGTGACCACAGACTGCTAGAGTAATCACAGCCCAGTGCGTCTTGCGTCTTCGTCATTATTCCCCTCTCCGTGACCAGAAGTCTGCTGGTGTTGCTCCAACACTGGTCTCTCAGGGAGGGAGGTAGCACGTGACCCAGCTCTCTCCCAAAGATTTTTGCAGGCCCTCAGTTTTCAAGCAGTCTGTGGTAGACAGAGTGCCCCCTCTGGGCGCTGGGCCTGGGGATGCAAACTCGCCCCAGTCCCCTTGCTGGTCCCCGGGACCTTACTGTCCTGAAATATCCTTCTTACAGTCTGGTCTCTGGTTTTTCAGTGTCCGCTACAGCTTTGTGGATTCTTATTTTCAAATATACTGTGGTACTGTTGTCTTTCTGCTCTGTTCCTTTATGGATTAGCCAGGTTTTCCTTCTGTGTGTAGGGGGAAGTGAAATCTGCTCCATCCTACTCTATCACCATCTTCCTCTAAAAATATTTTAAAACAGAAAAATTATAAGATCACATCAATAGATACAGAAAAGTCATTCGAGGAAATCCAGCACCTATTTATGATAAAAACTCTCAGCAAAGTGGGAATAGAGGGAATCATACCCCAAAATAATAAAGGCCATGTATGAAAAACCTACAACCAACATCATACTCCATAGGTAAAAACTGAAACTGTCCATCTCAAGGTCAGGAACAAGATAGGGATGTTCACTTTCACCACTCTTAGTCAAAATATTACACGAAGTCCTAGCAACCACAATCATATAAGAAGAAGAAATAGAATTCATCCAAATTGGAAAGGAAGTAGTAAAACACAGTATTCGCAGATGACATAATATTGTACATAGATAACCCTAAAGACTACACAAAACAGAAAACAAAACAAACCACAACTGAAATTGGCAAATTAGCAGGGTACAAACTCAATACCCAGAAATCAATGGCATTTTTATACATAAATAAGGAGCTATCAGAAGAGCAACTAAAAAAATCCCTGTTTATTATTGCAGATAAAATTTTAAAGTACATAAGAGTAAATTTAACCAAGGAGGTGAAAGACCTGTGTTCATAAAGCTATAGGGCATTGAAGAATGAAATAGAGGAGGATACAAATAAGTGGAAGCACATATGCTGTTATGGATTGGAAGAATTAACATCATTAAAATGTGCATACCACCCAAAGCAATCTATAGATTCAACCTAATTCCTATTAAAATATCAATGGCATATTTCACATATTAGAATAAATATTATAAAAATTTCTATAAAACCAAAATAGAGCCTTAATATCCTCAGCAATCTTGCAGGAGAAGAACAAAGGTGGAGTTATCACAATACCTGATCTCAAACTCTACTAAAAGTTCACTGTAATAAAAACAGCCTTGCATTGGCATAAGATCAGATACATAGATCAATGAAACAGAATAAAGAGCCCAGAAATAAACCCATACCTTTATGATCAATTGATATTTGACAAAGGTGGCAAGAGCATATAGTGGAGCAAAGATACTCTGTTCAATAAATGGTACTGAAAAAATGGACAGGTACATGCAAAAATATGAAACTAGACCACCAAATCACACCATGTACAAGAATAAACTCATTTTTTTTAAAAAAAGACTTAACTGTATGTCTCAAAGCTATAAAATTCTTAGAAGGAAACTTAGGTTTAAAAAAACTCAGATATCTCATGTAGCAATATTATTGCTGATATATCTCCTAAGGCAATGGAAACAAAGGATAAAAAAATGGGACTACATCAAATTAAAAGCTTCTACACAGCTATAAATACTATCAGAAAGATGAAAGGAAATCTCACTGTATGGGAGAACATTTTTGCCAGCGACACATCTGATAAGGGTTTAAACTCCAAAATATGCAAACAACTAATACAATTCAACACCAGGAAGACAAACAATCCAATTAAAAAATGTGCAAAGGACCTGAAAAGACATGTCTCCAAAGAGGACATACAAAGGGCCTACAGACATATAAAAATGTTTAATATCACTAAAGAACAGAGAGATGCAAATTAAAACTACAAAGAGATATCACCTCACATCAGTCAGCAAAGCTATAATCAATAAATCAACAAACAACAAATGTTGGGGAGGATGTGGAGAAAAGAGGACCTTAGAGCATTATTGGTGGGAATGCAGTCTAGTGCAGTAGTGGAAAACACTATGGAGTATCCTCGAAAAATTTAAAATGGAACTCCCTTTTGACCCAGCAATTCCATTTCTGGGAATATATTTTAAGAATCATGAAACACCAACGCAATATATATATATATATATATATATATATATATATATATATATATATATATATATATATATATATATATATATATATATATATATATAATGCATCCCTATGTTCACAGCAGTTCTATCTACAATAGCCAAGATCTGGAAACAGCCTCAAGTGCCCATCAATAGCTGACTGGATAAAAAGCCTTATTACATTTACACATTGGAATATTACACAGCAGAAAGAAAGAAGGTACTCTTACCTTTTGAGACAGCATGGATGGACCTGAAAGATTGTTCAGCAATTATGGTCATCCCGAGGCCCTAGAAAATCAAAACACATGATAAAACCCCAATCTAAGGATGTCAACTGCTATGATAATAAATAAATGACACATCCTATTTTAAAAGCATTTCAAATTGTATCAAAAGTTGTGCTGAGGAGACACTATAATTTTAAAATAATTTACTATTGCTAAGTGAAATAAGCCAGTCAGCTAAACACAATAAACAAACAAACAAAATGGAAACAGAAGCATAAATACATGGAACAGACTGACAGCTTCCAGATTGGGGGGGGGAGGGGATGAGATAAAGATAATGACAAGATTAACAAAAGAACATTTTTGCGTGACTCTTGGACACAGACATGGATATGGGGATTGACTGAGGGAAGGGATGAATGGGGCAGGGTAGAAGTGGGAAAAGGGAAAAAAGGGGGGAACAACTAACAGCATGACAAATTTTTAAAAAGGAAGAGCTCTTTGTGGCTGATGACGCAAGTAATGTCAGCCATCAAGATTTGGAGCTGATCCTGTCTGGTGTAGGTCAGTGGACTGAATGCTGCCCTGCAAACTGGAAGGTCAATCCCTATCCAGGGCACATGTCTGGGTTGCAGGCTAGGTCCCCATTTGCAGGCCTGAGAGAAGCAACTGGTTGATGTTTCTCTCTCTCTTCTTCCTTTACCCTCTCTCTAAAAAATAAATGAAATCTTAAAAAAAAAGTTTGGATATGGCCATAAAAGTCATAAAATGAGTAAACCGACTATGCAGAAAAGATAAAGACAGCATGATTTTTATCTTCCAGCTTCTCCAGCAAAATACAAGTTATAGCATCAGACCCATCCCCATAGGCCAGGTATTTGATTACTCATATGATGGGTGCCTGATAGAAAGCAGAATAGACTGCCTGAGTCAAGGACCAGTATCAGTCAATTAGCACAAGATTTAATACCCTGATAATCTAGGGCAATTAAGGGAAGGAGGTGAAATTTTTTTGGTGGCTTTCAGTATTTTAAAAGTTTCATCTGGACAAACACAGAAAAATGTATATCACTGTTCTCCAGACTTTACCACTGTTTGTTTTGGGGAGTCCAAGATTAAAGTAAAGATTGGCTTAACATGGCATATATTTCTGCCTTTACCTTAGAGAAGACAAACACTTGGGAAGAAAAAAAGGGGCTTTGAAGAAATTGGGTTCCCTTGAGTATTCTCTTTGGATCACCAAGCACAAGACAGACAGGGCCCAATCACTGACACACTAAAAAATGCACTATCTCCTTCATAATAACCTGCTATCTAACATGGGTGGGGGCAAATTTGCAAACCTTTTATGTCTTATTAAGAAAAGTATTCAAGTCTAGGAAATATGAGGGTTAAATGTCTTGTTTTTGTAAACATACTGTGATGGAGGAAAAAGAACATCTTAGATTTATGTGGGGGAAATGCCATAAAAAAGTGCTTGAATTAGCCCACTTCATTCTCTTGAATTGTTCAGCAATTATGGTCATCCCGAGGCCCTAGAAAATCAAAACACATGATAAAACCCCAATCTAAGGATGTCAACTGCTATGATAATAAATAAATGACACATCCTATTTTAAAAGCATTTCAAATTGTATCAAAAGTTGTGCTGAGGAGACACTATAATTTTAAAATAATTTACTATTGACTGTACTCTTAAATTTTAACTTGAAGTTAAATGTTGCAAATTAAGTCAATTTTATTTTATCACAAGGGGAATTTACACTGTTCCACTTGGAGTAGATGGAATCCCTGACACAGTGTAGAATTTAAGACTCCTGTCCCACAGGAACAGTTAACTCTGATCCCAGCACACTACACTCTCCTCTTAGAAGAGTTAAGTTACATGTCCCTTTTTATTTTACCCCAAGCCCCCATCGGGCACACATAATATTTCTCTCTCTCTCTCTCTCTCTCTCTCTCTCTCTCTCTCTCTCCCGCTTCCCTGAAGTTTCTAAAGCAGTTCTTTCAATTCTAGTTTTCTTTTTCTAAATTTAAAAATGTGGCTTCTGCGTATAAAACTGTCTCCCCCAACTTTTAGATTCCTATTGGCATTATCCATAAATTCACTGGTGTCACTTAGGGCCCTCAGTTAGCTTTTATTAAACATTAGCAAAAATGTTTACTCTTGTTTAATCTTCAGTGTTACTTAACTTAATGCCAGAATAAAGTCAGTATTTTCTTCTGCCTTAAGTTTTAATGCCACTTAAAACAATCAAAATTGTTTTAAACATGTTCAGCAAAACCTTGGCACATGCTGTTTTTCTTTCCTGTTCCCCTCCTCCACCCTTGACCCACATCAAGTTCCATTTATCTCAGTAAAGGCTTTCTAATATTTTAAATTTGCTAATGCAGCTTTCTCTCTTCTCAAGGAAATTAGAGTTTTCCTTCTGTGGCAATTCCAACTACATTGTGCTGAGAGGAGAGGGGTATTGGGCTGAGAAGCCATTGCTTTGCATCACATATCCCACCTTACATCAAAGAGGGTGACTGTAAATTGTATAGTTTTTGTTTCTTGTTTCTCTGGAAATTATTTGAGAGTGATCTACAATGGGAAGCTTCCTCAAATTCACATTTGAAAGATGATGGTGTGATCTTCCTAAGAAAAATCTACTGAAAACTTTGAATACTTGTCAAGTTGTGAGCTAAAGTTCAACACATCACATCATAATTCATACACAACTGTGTCTTTTGAGCCTTCATCCTCAGCTGCCACCACCGCTAAAGTAAATAGAGCACTGGCCATTCAACAGTGTCCTTTCTCCTTTTAAATGTGAAATCCATTCTTGTCTAGCAAGAGAACTTATGTAAAGGTTATCAATAAAGACAGAAGAAGTGTAATAGAGAGGATCTGATTCAAAAAGCAAAGAAAACTATTCAAGGATTAAGAATGTAAGGTAGACATTATGAGACTACCTTTAAAAAATGTAATATGCAGCTCCCTCCTACCTTGCTCCTCTGTATTTCTGTGTCCTCTGTATAAGAGAACACGTTCATATAGATGAGAGTATTATGCTAAGTGAAATAAACCAGTCAGAGAAAGACAAATACCATGTGATTTCACTTTTATATAGAATCTAATGAACAAAATAAACTAACAAACAAAATAGGAAACAAATTCATAGGTATGGAGAATAGACTGACATCTGTCAGAGGGTAGGGAGAAGAAGGGTAGGATAAAAGAGTGAAGGGATTAAACAAAGAAGAAAACCTCATAGACAGATAGTAGTATGATGATTCCAGAGGAAAAAGGGGGATGTAAAAGAGGATAAAGGGCAGAGAAATGGTGATGGAGAGAGACAATTTGAGGTGGTGAACATGCAATACAATATATACAAGATGAATATATACACATAGAATTGTATCCCTGAAACCTATATACTTTCATCCAATAACAAATATCATCCAAATAAGTTCAACTTTTTAAAAAAGAGCCCTGGCTGGTGTGGCTCAATTGGTTGGAGAGTTGTCCTATAACATAAAGGATGCAAGTTCAGTTCCCCATCCGAGTGCATATGATCCCTGTTCTGGGCATGTAAGGGAGGCAACCAGTTGATGTTTGCCTCTCACATTGATATTCTCTCTCTCCCTACCTTTTTCTCTAAAAGCAATGAGGAAAAAATCTCAGGTGAGAATTTGAAAGACAGTAAATACCTCTTCAGTTCAGGGGATTTGGTTAATGGACTGCACCAACAAGGACTTTAAGAAATTACTCCAGCTCTTCTCAGCAAAGAAATCTGTGCAGGTCCCACTACTGCCCATTTAACCCTGTTAATAAAGGGAGCTCTGTGTAGACTCTGCTCTGCCTTTTGTTATTCCAATTGCTGGATAACCCTACCATCAGCACACAAGATTTGTTCTTCCATTTTCTTTTCACAACTCTTTCTACTCTCTCTTCTTTAATTTTTTTTAAATATATTTTATTGATTATGCTATTACAGTTGTCCCACTTTTTCCCTCCCCTTTATTCACCTCTGTCCTGTACTCCTCCTCCAACCAGCATTCCCCTTGCCTTAGTTCATGTCCATGGGTCATACATATAAGTTCTTTGGCTTCCCCATTTCCTATACTATTCTTAACCTTTCCCTGTCTCTTTTGTACCTACCATTTATGCTTCTTATTCCCTGTACATTTTTCCCCATTCTACCCCCTCTCCATCTGAACCGATAATCCTCCATGTGACCTCCATTTCTGTGATTCTGTTCCCGTTCTAGTTGTTTGCTTAGCTATTTTTTTTTAAGGTTAGTTGTTCATAGTTATGAGTTTGTTGTCAGTTTATTGTTCATAGTTTTGGTCATCTTCTTCTTCTAAGATAAGTCCCTTTAACACTACATATAACGGCTTGGTAATGATGAAGTCCTTTAACTTGACTTTTTCTGGGAAGCATTTTAACTGCCCTTCCATTCTAAATGATAGCTCTGCTAGATAAAATAATCTTGAATTAAGGTCCTTGCCTTTTATGACTTTGAATATTTCTTTCCAGCTTCTTCTTGCCTATTGGGTTTCTTTTGAGAAATCAGCTCATAGCCTTATGATAACTGTCTCCTTTTCTCTTGTTGCTTTTAAGGTTCTCTCCTTATCTTTAATCTTGGGTAATGTAATTATTATGTGCTTTGGTGTATGCTTCTTTGAGTCCAATTTCTTTGGGACTCTCTGAGCTTCCTGGACTTCCCAGAAGTCTATTTCTTTTGCCAGATTGGGGAAGCTCTCCATTATTTTTTCAAATAAGTTTTCAATTTTTTTTCTCTTCCTCTTCTCCTTCTGGCACCCCTATGATTCAGATTTTGGACTGCTTAAAGTTGTCCCTGAGTTTCCTAAGCCTGTCCTCAAACATTTGTTTTTGAATTCTTATTTCTTCATTCTGTTCTGGCTCAAAGTTTATTTCTTCCTTCTCCTCCAAGTCATTCATTTGAGTCCTGGTTTCCTTCCCTTCATTGTTGGTTCTCTATATATTTTTCTTTGTTTCACTTTTCATAGCCTTCACTTTTTCCTCTATTTTGCGACCATACTCAAACATTTCTGTGAGCATCCTGATTACAAGTGCTTTGAATTCTGCATTTGATAGGTTGGCTATCTCTTCATCTCTTAGTTCTGTTTTTGGAGCTTTGATCGGTTCTTTCGTTTGGACCATATTTTTTGTCTCAGTGTGCCTTTTATGTTGTAAGGGGTGGAGCCTTAGGTATTCACCAGAGTGGGGCAATCCAGGTGGCTGCATTGCTGCTCTGTCTGTTGAGGAGGGATCTGAGAGGGAACAACGCCACTTGCTCAGTTCTCAGTGGGTTTTAGTCACTTCCTCCACTACCCACAAGCAAATTGTGCCCTTCTGGTGCTGATACCTGGATGAGTGGGTTTGTGTATGTTCTAGGACCCTGTGGGTCTCTCTAAAGAACTCTTCTGTGAGGCTGGGAGTTTCTCCTGCTGCCACAACCCCAACAGAATTTTACAGCCAGAGGTTTTGAGGTATTGCCCACACTAGGACACTGGATTGCATGGTCTGTCTCCCTCCCCAGTTGTTCCTCCCAGTTTATCTGTCTTCAGATAAGGGGCCACCCAGTCCATCAGCAACCATCTTGCATTCCTTGTCCTCTAACAGCCACCTTGCCAGGCATCCTCTTCACCCTGGCTGCCCATTTAGACCCCTCCTGCCAGTCTGAATGAATGTTTCTTCAATTCCTTGATTGCCCAACTTCCATATAGTGATTTTCTGGCAGTTCTGGCTTTCTTTTGTTTTTACATTTGTTGTTGTCATTCTTGTGGTTGTGCAAGGAGACAGAGTATATCTACTTACACCTCCATCTTTGCCAGAAGTCTTCAACTCGTTCTTCAATTTCCCTTTCTTGCTCATCCTCAGATCAAGTTTCTCATTTAATAGTGTCAATGATCTGTTCTCATGGAATGGTGTGTGCCTTTAAAGCTCCTCAAATGAGAGTACTTTACAAATATAAAGTGACAATTTTTTAGACAAATGTGCCATTTAATTTGAGGTGTCAGCCATAATGATTAACAATAAATCCACTTCTTTTCCATTGAGTAACCCTGTGTGTGTGTGCATGTGCATGTGCATGTGCTGTGCTGTGTACCACTCTCTTCCTCTTTTCCCAAAACATTTGTGCATGTGTCTTTTCATTGAGCAATGTCTAACTTTCTGGCCTTCATCAGCAGCAACATCAATCTGCTGAGTCCTGTCTAGGACTCTTCACTAGTCAGTGAGAAATCAGACAAATTGGATTCCTGGTGTTGGGAAGCCATTTCTGCCAGTTCACAAGAGAAAGCATTGGATGCATTCCCAAAAGGCTAAGCATGTGAGTTAAGGCTGAAAAAGAAGGTTGACATGAAAACTTTCCCACACTCAAGATTTACTCTGTTTATTCTATAAATCCTATTTAGCCTCTCAACTCTGGCTTCAAAGCAGAACAAGTCATCACACTATGCCCAGATTGTGGGGACCCATAGGACACCCCCAAAAAAACATAAAGGTCACCATCCTATTAATTCTTTTACTAAACCACTTGTTAGCAAGCCCATTTGGGGGTTCTCTTTTCCACAGAGAATTAATGAAATTACTCTCTGGAATAATTCCATTAATGGAATTAAAACTGCCGGCTAATCTCATTTTTAGACGAAATATACTTGATAATTGAATATTCAAAATAACTTTCACTATTAAAATTCTATTCAGAAACATATCTGACCAATAATTAGTTGATGAAGTAACTTGGAATTCCAGTCCATGCAAAAGAGACAGATAAAACATTAAGTACAGAATCAGTCAGTACTTGGTAATGAAGACCTGGTTCTCTAACATTTAAAATGTATAACCAAATAGTGTATTATTTCTGAAATATCATGGCACCAAATGAGAATTTGCAAAAGGCTATTTAAAAACAAACAACATAGTATAGCAGAGATGCTGCAGAATCAGGCAGATGTGCACTTAGATTGGATTCCATGGTTGGTGTGCAACCTGGAACAAACAACATGTTCTCACTAAACCTCAATATTGTCTTCTCTAAAGTAAGGATAAAAAGAGTCATCCTCCAAGTCAGTGGATTGGTGTGGAGATTAAAATTAGGAAATGTATGTAAAATACTTGACTTACTATAGTTTATAGCACACAATAAACACTTAAATGAAAAATACTGAAGACTTGTCTTTAAAAACTGGGGACTTAATTTTAAAACTTAGGAAGCAATGAGGATCTCTTTCAGGAAATATCTAATTCCCAAACCAGGTAATGAAACATCTTGGAAAGCCAGACCACTCAGAGAAGACTTGTTGAAGTATCAGGAACAGGCTGATACACAACTGACACTCAATACACATTTATTGATATAGAACTTCTCTTCACTATTAGTGGATATGACCCAAGATCCCCAGCTGATGCCTGAAACTGTTGTCAGTAGGGAACTCCATATATACTGTGTTTTTCCCCTACATATGCATACCTTTTCACTTAAAGGAAGCACTTTACACATTGTCTTTGGCATACCTGATTTGCCAGTTTCACAATTCTTATATTTTGGGGCCATTATTAAGCAAAATAAGGGTTACTTTTGATGCGGGCAATGGCTTGCAATGCCCTCAGCATTATGGGTGAGACATAAGACAAATTCACACAGAAAACCAAGTCCTGTGGAGGAAAAAGGGATGACACAGCTACTCCCTCAAGGGGGGAGCACCTCAGAGTGGCCTGGCCACCCTCTCAAGGGGAGAGTGACTAGGAGTGTCCTGGCAACTCTCTCAAGGGGAGAGTGCACTGACCCTTGCCTGGACAGTAGTTTTATTGGGTTTCTTGTGCAGGAATTCAGGTACAACTTGTTAAACATTCCCAGGCAGTAAGGACTAGGCAATAGATAAGGGCTTATTCTGATTTGGGGTCTGTCAGCTAAAAGGCTATGAAACTTTGGAAAATAAACTGTTTCTTGTTCAGGCCTTTACCACTTAACTAAAAGCATTCTCAACAAAGCCGGTGTCACAGGAATTTACATATCTTTTCTCAGGCCTGATAACCCACAGAACCCACCCTATCCAGCACAGGGCTGCACCACCCTTTGTTATTCTTTCAGGCTTAAGCCAATCAGAGGAGGCAAGGTAGCCAAGGAATTATCAGAGACTTCTCGAGGACCCAGGGGAGTCAGGCTTCCTCAAAGCTGAAGGGTGAGGGCCCAGTACCCCTTTTCTCCATAGCCCCTGAGTCCTTCCATGGGGCCTCCACATGATCATGCCTGTCCTAGGTCATTCCCCCTTTGGGGAAACTTACCCATCATTAGCTAACTGATCAAGCATTGGAGGCCAGTTATGAAAAAAAGGAGCAGAAGCAGCGCTCTTTCCAGGGAGATAAACTCTGTCTCCTTAGTGGTTTATGGTCTGGACGTCCCTCACTCAACCTTAGCCATGGGGGGGTTTACAGCTCCTGAAACCAGGCAGGGTGGTTCCCAATATACTTTAACATAAGCACTGTGATACTGCAACCATCAGTCTGATAACCTAGATGAGCAAGGAGTGTACACATCATGGATATGCTGAACAAAGAGAGGATTCATGTCCTAGGTGGGACAGAGCCAGACCACACAAATTTCATCACACTACTTAGAATGGTATTTGATTTAAAGGTTATGAATTGTCTGAAATTTTCTATTTAATATTGTTGAACTATTGTTAACTGCCATTAACTTCAGAAAGCAAAATTGGTAATACATGGGGACTACTATATTCACCATGGTTTCTTTAGTTTTAACATAAAAACCTCTGGAAAAATTATAGAATCACTTGTAGTTATTCCTGAAATATTACATCACACTATGAATTAAAAACCCAGTTGGGTACAAGTTTTGCTTAAAAGACTGGAATAACCCTAAATACAAGTATTGCATATAAAGACAAGGTTCATAAGCTTATAAAACCATAATTGAGAAAGATTTCTTAGAAATAGAGACAGCCTCATCAACTTCAACAGAGAAATTTCATCATCTATTACCCATTTACTCCACAGTGTAGTCACAATGCCAGAGGAGGTATCTGTGTATTTCCAGAGTGAGACCACCAAGCATTTTCATTTAGTCAAAGAGCTACCAAATTAGAAAGGAACATCAGCTAATTGAATAATAGCTTTCAAATTCAATAGAGTCAAATTCAAATAGATGATTTCTCAGAGGAATTGAGGATAAATTGAGTAAGGCCATAGTTTAAAGTTTTTCTTTTTATCAAGGTAGAGTTTGTAATGTGGCAATGATTAAGCTGTATGGGAGGCTTTTAAGAGAGTTAGCTCTGGTCTTGTATTAACTAATCAAAATATATCATTTGATTTTCTAATCTTCCTTTATTTTTTAACATGAAAACTTTTCCACACTCAGGATTTACTTTGTTTATTCTATAAATCCTCTTTTTATCTTAGTATTTACACTCACATGGGGCAAAAGAAGTGAGATGCACAGAATTCAGTAAGCCATTGATTATTTCATTCTGGTCTCTCTTCCAGGTACTAAACATTAAAAAAGAAGGCAACCAAGATATTTCCTCAGTCTTTAAGAAAAAATTTCTAATGTTTAGGGAAACGTTTTTAAATAAACTACCTGTTCTTCTCTAAATGTCAAATAAATTGATCTTGGGAACATTTAAAACTCCATGCTGTGTGACTGTGTGGTGCTATAATATACACACATGCACCTGAGTAGAAAGAAAAAAGAATCAGCAGGGGCTGATTATGTCTGTGGCTTGCTTTCTACAGTTATTTGTACTTTTTCAGTGCAGAGCAGAGCCATACTAGCAAATCCTTTGCAAGAAAGGCAGCACATCTACAAATCAGGGAGGTTTGGCTGTAGGTGGGTACAAGAATACTGAGTTTATGGTAACTTAACCTCTTATATTTTAATATTTTTGTTGAAACCATGAGCTTAGCCAACCTTCCTACTCTGACTTTTGAGAAGCACACCTTGAGGTCTCTTCAGATTTCTGGCTCATGTTGCACAGCTGAGTTGTGATGGAAAGAAGCCTGGTAGTTCTCAGTGCAAGTATCAGCATGTCAGTTTACTTTATTTTGTATCAGATTATATGATTGGACACAATTCTATGCTAAATTTTTATTGTTTTGTGGTCAAGTTTTCTTTTAAAAAAATGTAATTCTATAATTATATTTAGCAGGAAGCCATTAGGTACTTTATCTTTGTAAAGGTCTCACATATACTCTTCTGGCACAACCAGGTTCCTCTATAACTTGGCAGCAAAAATTTTACTAAATAGAGAAATTTAGTCATTTATATTGGCTGCTCTAGCATAAAAGAAATTCAAAGTCTAATTTTTTAAGTTATAAGTATGGTTCATATGTACACATAACATGAGCATGTGGCAAAGATTTATAGCGAGTAGAATGGTAAAACCAGGACAAAGAACATTTGAGAGACGGAATACATATATGTTCTGGAGAATTGATGTTCAAGTAAGATCACTAGGTAAGATAGAACATTAGCTAATGTCACTCAGAGCAATAAAAGTATTACGAACTTCAGAGTCATCTTTTCTACTAAAGTGAAATCATTTGCATTATTACTGAACAAAAAAAATCTACAAATTAGTATTTCACAGGGTCTGAGACTTAATTGAGAACAAATATTATGTCCAATAAGGAACATTTCCTTAGAAAATCAGACAATTCTTTGAGTGGGACTATTAGATAATACTCCAGTAAGAGAGGGAAAGAACACACAGTTACCCTTTTGCCTTATTTTAGGTTGATACTTTGTCTTATCAGTAAAGTATTTTGTGGGGAAAATGTATCTTATATAGTAAGAAAATTAAGGCCTTGGGACAGATTGTTGTAGAAATATTAATAGAACAGCATTGCCACTCACACTATGTTGAATTGTAAAAATCCCAAATGTCCATCAAAGTATGAATTGATAAAATGTGGCATATGCGCACAATGGAATATTTTCAGCCTTGGAAAAGAAGGAACTGAAACACTTATCACATGGACAAACCTTGAGGACATTATGCTGCATGAAATAATCAGTTACAGAGAGACAAATACTGTACTTCTATGTATGATTGCACTTTTGTGAGGTATCTAGAGTAGTTGATTTCATAGAGAGACAGAAAATAGAATGGTTGTTGCCAGGGGCTCAGAGAAAGGGAATGGAGAATTGTTTACTGGATATAGAGTTTCAGTTTTGCCACATGGAAAGCTTTTGGAGATCAGTGCATAATAATGTGAATGTACTTAACATTATTGAACTATACAGTTAGAAATGATTAAGATGATTAATTTCATGTCAGTTATTTTCACAACAATAAAAATACATTTTTTAAAATTCTAGAGTTGGTATCATCAATCTAGATGGGTATTCTAAAGGCAAGGGAATGACCAGCAGAGTGAAAGTAAAATGTGGAGTCTAGGGGATCATCCGAAGTGTTAGATTATGATTTAATCTGCAATACGTCACAAATAAAATGATTGAAAAAATGCCAAGCTGGTTCTGGTGGACTTCAGCCCACATCATTGAACAATCAAACAATGTAGCAGAGTTGGCTGCCTGAGCAGCCCAGCATCCTATCATGCCTGGGAAAGCCGGCAGGAGCTGGGGATGTGGTGTGTCGATCAAAGCCCAATGTAAAGTGCCATGCCTTCAAAGGACTAGCTCCTCTTTTTACAAAAAGCTTGCCCTTTATTTAAAATCTCACATCTTTCCCTGGGTGGTATAGCTCAGTGGATTGAGAACTGGCCTGTGAACCAAAAGGTTGCTGGTTCGATTTCCAATCAGGGTACATGCCTGAGTTTCAGTCCAGGTTCCAGTTGGGGGCACGAGAGAGGCAACCACACATTGATGTTTCTATTCCTCTCTTTCTCCCTCCCTTCTCCTCTCTCTAAAAATAAATAAATAAAATATTTTTAAAAATCTCACCTTTTATTTTCATCTTTCATAAAAATTTATCCAAAATGTAAAATACAAAATTGTGAAACTTCTAAAATAAAACAGAAGAAAATCTAGGGGATCTTCGGTTTGGGAATGAGTTTCCTTGTTTTTGTTTTTTGTATATTCATATCCCTCTTCTAAAAAACATTTCTAAGATATAATGGACAAATAAAAATTGTGCATATTTAAGGTGCACAACTTGATGTTTTGGCATATGAACACTATGAAATGATAAACACAATTCACGTAATTAACATATGCATCACTTCACATCACTAACATTTTTCTTTCTTTTTTATGGTGAAAAGTTCCACCCTCTCAGCAAATTCCAAGTAAAAATACAATATTGTTAAATATAGTCACCATGCTGTACACTAGCTCTACAGAAAGTATTCATCTTACATAACTGAGACTTTGAATAAATTCTCAAAGAACTTCCCCACTACCACAACTACATTTAACTTTCCTAGGCCCCATTTAAGAGTTAAATATATAGGAGAGAGAAGATGGTGGCTTGGTAAGAGGGAGCATATTCCATTTCCTCCTACACACGGGAGAGAAACCAGGCCAATCTACGGAGGAACAGAGCAGACAGCCAACAGTACCACAACATATATGAAGATAGGAGATCAAAAATTGTAGCGGACATTGAAAAACCAGATGGGAAAGGGACTACTTTGGGACAATAGAGGCCTAGAGATCAGCACGAGGAGCAGGGAGGCTGCAACCCTGGCCCGTGGCCTGTTGGGTGGACTGGAGTGAGCTGAGTCAGTGCTCCCTCCCCAGGTAGGCAGGGTTCCAGCAGCACTGGGGGGGGGGGGGAGCCTGGATGCTTGAAATTTTAGAGAGAAATTACAAGGATTGAGTGGCAAATCCAGGCAGGCCATGAGCACCCACACATAATCCTGGAAAGAGTGTGTGCCCAAGCGGTGTGACCAGAGGTGGCCCTGCCAGGAATGCCTGCAACCCTGGGAGAGAAAGTTTTGTAGAGCACCCGGAGACGATGCTGGAATCAGGAGAGAGTGTGGGCCTTGGGTGACTGGGAACCTGCACCTGGTAAACACAGAGTAGGAACCCAGGCAGTGCGAGACAGTGAGAGGGCTCTGATAAACCCAGGGTGACCAGAGAACAGGAGAAGGCTCCAATGAACTCAGAGTGGGTGTGTCTGTGGAAGGAAACTGGGAGACTCAGGGACCCAGAGACTAAATCTATAAACCCGCCTCTCAAACTGTTGAAGCCAGTGAGAACAGAAAAACTAGACCAGTTTGAAGCCAGCAAGAGGGTTGTTTTTGTTTTGTTTTGTTTTTATTTTTATTTTTATTCTTTTTTCTGTTTTTTCTTTTTTTTCCCCTTTCCCCCCCCCTGGTGTGTGAGTGTGTGTTTGTTTGATTGATTTTTCTAAATTTTTTTTTAATTTTAATTTTTATTCTTATGTCTCAACACTTTTTACTTCTCTTTCCTTCTTTCTTGTTTTATTCCTTCTTTCTTTCCTTCCCATTTTATCTCTTATACTTTCCTTAGTCTGCATTTTTTAAAAATATGCACAAATGAGACAAAGAAAACCAGGACTTGAAAAGACCTGAGCTGGTCCCAAGAAGGGGGCACCATAACAGTTCAGAAAAACAAATTTCATTTTGCTATTACAAGAAACCTGTAAGATATTGCAGATCTGCATCATTGTTTTTACATTATTCTTATATCTTTTATTGGAATAATATTTTGATACTCCTCTTCTTTCTGTGTAGTCTTCTGTGTTTGGCTGGGTATATTGTATTGATTGACAGGTTTCCCCTGTTCTCTCAGTCATAGTGTATTGTTAATTTACTGCCTTTCATTTCACCTGTGTTCCATTAGCACACTACTGAAGGTCCGAAACTCCTTATTCCTGGCATCTAGATTCCATAGATTTTGTCATATGATTGTTGCTCTAATATTGTTGTAAATAATAGCTGTTCCATACTATTGTAAATACTACACAAACTCCTCCCCAGATCCTAGCCCACTCAAAGTTTTCTGAATTCTATTACTGTAGTGGTTAACTCTATTCTCTCACACACTACACCTATTTACTATTCTTCATTCTCATCTTACCTCAGAATCTGACATCTCACAACCTCACTGCTTTCTAGATCCAACCCACAACCCTTCTTTCCCCAACAAGAGTCTTATCTTCATTGCACCGTTTCGAAAATGTGACTTGTTGGGTGGTATATCATGGTTAATACTACATATAGCCAAATAATTTTCTATTTCTTCTTTACCAGCTGCTACTGTAAATAATATAGAATACTCTCTTGCTCCCTTAAACCATTTTGCCTTACCCCTCCAATTGAATGCAAAGAAGAATAGGTGGAAGCAGTGAACCAGGATACCTGAAGGAGACTGCACCACTGAATCTCACAGGTACTCCACCACAGAAGCTCACACCATAAACCCAGGGAGTCAGAACAGATCAATTTAAGAAGCTGAGGCTAAAAAGAAGAATCTCATAAACAATGGTAAGACAAAGAAACAATCCCCAAATGAAAGGAAAGTAGGAAATCTCAGAAAGAATGATAAATGAAATAGAGGCAAATGGGCTATCAGATGTTGAGTTCAAAGCAATGGTCACCAGGAAGCTCCATGAGCTCACAACCAACTACCAGAAACTATAAGGAAGCTACAATGAACTTGCTGCAAACTATATCAATATGAAAAAGGAAATAGAAAATATACACAAGGGCCAAGAGGAAATGAAGAACATGATATCTTAACTGAAGAACACAGTAGAAGAAATCAAAAGCAAGATTGGATCAGCGAGCTGGAGGACAAAATAGAAAAAAAAAAAACACCCAGAAAGAGCAGGAAAAGAAAAAGAGGCTCAGAAAGAATGAAGAGAGATTAAGAGAAATACAACACAATATGAAACGTAAAAATATCCAAATAATAGGGATACCAGAAGGGGAAGAAGAAGAAAAAAGGATAGAAAACCTATTTGAAAAAGTAATGATGGAAAACTTCCTTAATCAGATGAGAGAAAAAGTCACAGAAATCCAAGAAACACACAGAGTCCCAATCAAGAGGAACCCAAAGAGGCCCACTACAAGACACAACATAATAAAAATGACAAGGTTCCAAGACAAAGAGAGAATTTTAAAGGCATCAAGAGAGAAAAGGGAAATAACATACAAGGGAGCCCCAATAAGGTTAGCAACTGACTTCTCAATGGAAAAGCTCCAAGCCAGAAGAGAATGGCAAGAAATATTCCAAGTAATGAGAATTAAAGGACTACAACCAAGGATACTTTTCCCAGCAAGACTTTCAATCAAGATAGAAAGCCTAATAAGGATCTTTTCAGACAAAAGAAGTCTAAAAGAATACATCTCCACCAAACCAGCTCTGCAAGACATGCTAAGGAGTCTGCTTTACAGAAAGGAAGAAAAAAAGAGACAGAGAGAGGAACAGATGTATGAATATGACAATGAACAATAACCTATCAATAATAACCTTAAATGTAA
Organism: Carollia perspicillata; assembly: GCA_004027735.1. Taxonomy (NCBI): domain Eukaryota; kingdom Metazoa; phylum Chordata; class Mammalia; order Chiroptera; family Phyllostomidae; genus Carollia; species Carollia perspicillata. The sequence continues at coordinate 23,116 of PVKM010006172.1, forward strand.
ATGGATTAAATGCTCCAATTAAAAGACATAGAATACATGAATGTATAAGAAAGCATGACCCACACATATGCTGCCTACAAGAAACCCACCTCAGGACAAAAGACTACAGAGAGTGAAAGTAAAGGGCTGGAACAAATATTCCATGCAAATGGACAGGAAAAGAAAGCTGTGGTAGAAATACTCATATCAGACAAAATAAACTTCAAAAAAGGGGCCTTAGAGAGAGACCCAGAAGGTCACTTCATAATACTCAAGAAAATAATTCACCAAGAAGACATAAACATTGTAAATATATATGCACTTAACATAGCAGCAGCCAAATACATAAAGAAAATCTTAGAGGACTTAAAGAAGGATATTGACAGCAACACAATTATAGTAGGGGATTTTAACAACACACTATCAAAAATGAACAGATCTTTCAAACAAAATTTCAACAAAGATATTGTGATATTGAACAAAGCCCTAGATGAAATGGACTTAACTGATACATATAGAGAGAACCCTTCCTTCCAAAGAAGCTAAATACACATTCTTCTCAAACGCACATGGCACATTTTCAAAGATAGACCACATGAGAGGACACAAAACAAGTCTGAACAAATTCAAGAAAATTGAAATAATACCAAGCATTTTCTCTGACCAAAAAGGATTGAAACTAGAAACTAATCCCAAAAGAAAAAAAAAAAACTCAAACAGAAAAATCATGAAAATTGAATAGCATGCTATTAAACAATGAATGGGTCAAAAATGAAATATGAGAAGAAATCAAAAAGTTTCTGGAAACAAATGAAAATGAACTCAGAACAACTCAAAATTATGGGACACAGCAAAGGCAGTCCTGAGAGGGAAGTTCATAGCTTTACACGCCTATATAAAAAAGACAGAAACATTTCAGACAAAAAACCTCACCCTAAACCTACAAAAACTCAAGGAACAACAACAACGACAGCCCAGAGCTAGTAGAAGGTAGGAATTAACCAAGATCAGAGCAGAATTAAATGACATAGAAATGAATAGCACAATTCTAAGAATCAATGAATCTAAGAGATGGTTTTTTGAAAAGATAAATAAAATAGACAAGCCCTTAAGCAGACTCATGAAGAAAAAAAGAGAAAGGACCCAAATAAACACAATAAAAAATGAAAGAGGAGAAATTACAGATGACACCACAGAAATACAAAGGATTGTAATAAATTACTATGAAGAACTGTATTCCAAGAAATTTGAAAAGCTAAGTGAAATGGAGAAATTTCTAGAAAATATGATCTTCCAAAACTCAGTGAAGAAGGAGGAGAAAGCCTGAATAGACCGAAAACAGCAGACAAAATTGAAGCAGTAATCAAAAAACACCTGACACACAAAAGCCCTTGACCAGATGGTTTCACATGAGAATTCTACAAAAATTTAAGGAAGAGCTAACCCCTACCCTACACAGACTATTCAAAAATATTCAAAATGATGGAAGACTCCCAAACTCTTTTTATGAAGCTAACATCATCCTAATCCCAAAACCAGATAAAAACACAACAAAAAAAGAATACTTCAGGCCAATATTTCTGATAAACATAGACACTAAAATCCTCAACAAAATATTGCAAAACACATCCAACAATGCATTAAAAAGATTATACACAATAACCAAGTGGGATTCATCCCAGGGATGCAAGGATGGTACAATATTCGCAATATTCGCACCTGCCTCTCCCATCCGCCTCTCTAGCTGGCAGGGAAGGAAAAGAACTTGCATGTTGGTGAAGGAAGAAGCTGGGTGGGACGACAGTGAAATCTAGAGTAAAACCAAGCTGGTCCAAGGTGTCCTGCAGGCTGTAAAATGCAGTTTAATCAGAGTGCCATTTTTTTTTTTTGTTAAAATGATTTTAATTATTGGAATGCACAATTTTTTTAATATGCAAATAAAAAGTTTTAAAACCTGAAAAAAAAATGTCAAATCAATAAACATAATACATCACATAAATGAAACAAAAGGGGAAAATCTCATAATCATATCAATAGATCCAGAAAAAGCATTTGATAAGGCACAACACACATTTATAATAAAAAACACTCAGAGAAGTGGGACTAGAGGGAGCATTCCTCAACATAATAAAGGCCATATATGAGAGACCTACAGCCAACATCATACTCAATGGGCAAAAACTGAAAACTTTCCCACTAAGATCAGGAACAAGAAAAGAATTCCCACTTTCTCCACTCCTATTCAACATAGTATTGGACGTCCTATCCATAGTAATAAGACAAGAAAAGGAAATAAAAGTCATTCAAATTGTAAAAGAGGAAACAAATCTATCATTGTTTGCAGATGACATGATAGTGTACATAGAAAACGCTTGAGAGTCCAGCACAAACTACTCCACCTAATTTGACAAAACAGCAGAATTCAAAGTCAATATTAACAAATCAAAGATATTTTTGTACACCAACATTGAAAGATCAGAATCAGAAATCAGGAAGAAATCTCATTTGATATAGCAACAAAAAAATAATATACCTAGGGACAAATTTGACAAAGGAGTTAAAAGACTGATACTTAGAATACCACATAACACTGAAGAAGAAATTAAGGAATACACAGAAAATTGGAAGCATATAATGTGTTCATGGGTGGGAAGAATTATCAACATTAAAATGTCCATACACAGAACAATATATAGATTTCATGAAATCTCTCTTAATATACCAATGACACATTCACAAAAATAGAAAAAATATTTCATAAACTAATATATGGAACCATAAATGACCCCAAATAGCCTCAGGAGTTTTGAGAACAAAGAACAAAATAGGAGGGATTGCAATACCTGACTTCAAACTGTATTACAAGACCATGGTAATCAAAATAGTCTGGTACTGTCATAAAACAGACACATAGACAAATGGGACAGAGTAAAGAGCCCAGAAATACCTTGGCTGTTGTAGCTCAGTAGATTCACTGCAGACCTGCAAACCAAAGAGTGACTGGTTCAATTCCTACTCAGGACACATGTCTGGGTTTCAGGCCAGGTCCCTAGTTGTGGGGGGTGCATGAGGGGCAACCACACATTGATATTTCTCTTCTTCTCTTCCCCTCTCCCCAAAAATAAATAAATAAAAACTTTAAAAAAGAGGCCAGAATTTGACAAAGGGGGCAAGAGCATAAAATGGAGTAAAAATAGACTATTCAACATATCTTCGGAGGTGTTGTCAGATCTGGAAAGTTACATGCAAAACAATCGAACTAGACCACCAGATTACACCACACAACAAAATAAACTCAAAATGGATAAAAGACTTAAATAAAAGTTGCAACACCATAAAAGTCCTAATGCAGAATGTAAGCAGGAAAATTCCAGATATCCCATGCAACTATATTTTCATTGACATCTTCCCTAGAGCAAAGGAGGTGAAGGAAAGAATAAACAAGTGCCAATACGTCAAAGTAAAAATCTTTTGCCTGACTAAAGAAAACATCAGCAAAATGAAAAGGGAGCCCTAGTATGTATGGGAAAATATATTTGCCAATAAGAACTCAGACAAAGGTTTCATCACCAAAATATATAAAGAATTCACATGACTCCACACCAGGAAGACAAATAATTCAATTAAGAAATGTGCAAGGGCCTGAACAGACACTTCTCAAAGGAGAACATACAGAGGGCCCATAGACATACGAAAAGATGGTCAACATCTATAGTCATCAGAGAAACGCAAATTAAAACCACAATGAGATATCATTTCACACCAGTCAGAGTGGCCATAATAAACAAATCAATAAACAAGTTCTGGCAAGGTTCTGAGAAAAGGGAACCCTAGTACACTGTTGGTGGGAATGCATACTGGTACAGCCACTGGAGGAAAAAGTATGGAATTTCCTCCGAAAACTAAAAATGGAACTGCCTTTTGACCTGGTGATTCCACTGCTGAGATTATACCCTAATGACTCTAAAACACCAATTCAAAAGAATCTATCCACCCCAATGCTCATAGAAACATTATTTATAATAGCCAAGTGCTTGAAAGAGCCTAAATGCCTATCAGTAAATGAGTTGATCAAAAAACTGTGGTACATTTACACAATGGAATACTATGCAGCAGAAAGAAAGAAGGCACTTCTACCCTCCACAAGAGCATGGATAGAACTGAAGAGTATTGTGCTAAGTGAAATGAGCTGGCTGTGAATGACAAATACCGTATGATCTCACCTGTAAGTGGAACCTAATCAATAAAATGAAGGAGCAAAATAGAACCAGAGAAATAGAAATAAAGAACAAACCTACAGTGACCAGAGAGGAAGTGTGAGGTGGATAATGAGGGAACAAAAGGGAATAATAAAGTCAAGGAACACATATAATGGACCCATGGACAAGGACAACATTGGAAGGATTGAATGTGGAAGAGGGGAGTGAGCTGTACAGGGGAGAGCAATTTGGTAAAATGGGGACAACTGTAATTGAGCAATAAAAAATTAAAAAGCGAAGAAGGCTAATTGATTTTTTCTTAGTTTTTATTAGACAGTGAGGTTTTAAAGTTTAAAAAATCGATATATAGCTGATACCATCTAGGGTATATGGCATGCATAAACAATGGTTGTAAATAAATGAATAGTTGGGACAACTGGAAACCCACAATGGCCATGTGGTTTTTACCTACTCCCTGCATCCCCATTTTTCAGTTTTTGCATGTCTTTGTGCATCACGGTGCATTTAAGCTGGACTTAGATAAAGGAATTTATAAGCTGACCTTATTCAAAGGAGACCACTTACATTATTGGCAAGATTTTTGATAGAGTCACTTCAAGCAAACACCAATATTGGTAATTACATTTCACATCAAGCTCCCAGGGAACAAAGATTTTAAAGATTATTGACTGACACCTGGAGATTTTGTTTATTAGAAAAATATCAAATAAAAGCATTTTGCAAATTCATTGGTAGGATATTTTTAGGTACCTAACCATGAATGTACAACTACCTGACTACAAACATCAAAGCCTCCTTGAGGATGAGACACCATCAACACCAGAGGTAGACAGCCATCTCAAGACATCACCAAGGCTTATGGATTGATACTGAAATCAGAATCCATTTTTTTATTGTTTTTACCTATTTGCTAATGACACAAGTCATAATAATAGTTACATTTGTTCTTTGGAGTTTTTCTATGTAGTCCAACTGTTTACTGAACATATACAAGATAATTGTTAATGATCTTTTTATGGCTTATGTAAATGTTATACCAGATGCCAGATACAGAAAAATTAGACAGAATGCAAAATTTGGATCATAATACTTCATAGGATAGATATGATCCAGAGTAAGTTTTGCGATAAAGACCATAAGATCTGAGTGCCTTCCATTTACCTGCTGTTCTCTTTTTGAAAAAAATTAAAAAAATTCTCAACTCAGCTTTTCTTGGTTATGGTATTGCCTCATCTGCAGTGGTCCACAAAGCAACCTCAATACTGAGACTTCCTAGAAATGAGCCTTTCTAGTGCTATGAGACCACACTATCCAACCAAATTAGGGTAGGAAACTGTTGATGAAAGATGGAATCTGTAATAAATATAACCAGTTCAGTGACTGAAAATGACCTCACAGAGTGACCTGATCATAAATTCCTATCTGGGCAGGTCATGGAAAATAGTAATGCCCTAGGACTATAAGTGCTTTAGTAGAAAGGATTTAAGCCTGTCTTTTCCATTGTTATTGTGCATCTAGTTTATGATAATACATCTTTGAAATATGAGAACTAATACCCTTTGAAGGGTGTTTCAGTCCTCAAGAGAGTACATAATCTTGTTAACTGTCTTCTAATCTAGTCCACACCTTGCTGTCTCCAATCTTCCTTATACCCTCTTCTTAATAGCAGGTGCATAAAAGAAGCCTCAAAACTAGTATTCCTCAGAGCACTTGAGATATTACTTCTTGATATATGTCATCAGTGTGGCTCAAATAAACTCTTTAAAATTTCAAAAAAACCTCTAGTTTTTGTAGAGGTGAAACAGTGAAAATACATGAAGTAATTAGAAATTATGACTTCCAGAAGATGCTATATTTCTCCATAGTTTCCTTATCCACTTTCTGCATTCTTACTTCATTTCACATTCTTAGCTCTTTCCCTCTCTCATCCAAAATCCGTAGTCATTTGCCTGAAGGAGCACAAAGTAAGATGACCTACAGAGATAGTTACCTTTCTGGGTCTCTTCCAAAAGAAGTTTCTGAACTCCACCCTCATCCACACTGAGCTAAAATACCTTGTGTTTGGTTTTAAAGCACCCATAATCTGGTATCATGACATACACTAGGCTGTATTATTTACTAGTTGGTGCTTCTCTGATACAGTGCTTCTGAAGGGGATGAGCCAAGTTATAGTCACATTTGCACCTTAAGCATCTAGCACTTTATCTTTTTTAAAAGATTTTATTTATTTATCTTTAGAGGGGAAGAAAAGGAGAGAAATATCAATGTATGGTTGCCTCTCATGCGTCCCCTGCTGGGAACTGGCCTGCAACCCAGGCATGTGCCCTGACTGGGAATCGAACCATGATCCTTTTGTTCGCAGGCCCATGCTCAATCCACTGAGCTACACCAGCTAGGGCTAACACTTTATCTTGAGTATAGTTGGTGCTCAAATATTTTTGGGATCAAGGTGTATAAAGACACCTTCTTACTTCTCCCCATAACATTAATATACATCATACTTTTAAATAAAAAATATAAAACATGTATAAAAGGTCTGCAGGGACACAGTATCTTCCAAAGACAGGCTTAATTAGAACAAGAGAGATGTATTCCTGACCCCACATCCCAAGGCTAACAAACATCAAGTATCAAGCAACAGTGCAGGTATGTTGGAATAATTATATTGATACAGAGAGATGTGATCAGATCACTGGGGAGGGGTAGGGAGTGTCTGCAGGAGGAGGCTCCTTAAGGAAATGGTAAACAGTCTAGGACAGGATTGGCTGAGAAGCTGAATGCCTCCACAGCACAAGGAATTATAGCCCAGAAGATTTAAAGTAAAATGAGGGATCTCTTCCTTGAAGATGCCTGGATGATTGTCTTACAGCTGCTTGCATTTCCCAATGGATGGTATTTTGGATGGCAAGGAACTCCTAGGATGCACAGCCTAGGATTGGGCTGGCCTGGCAGAGGATGGTAGGATTATTCTTATTTGGGTGTTTTAGAGGGGATGAGTTGTGAGGCAGAAGCCTGTCAGTCTTCCAAAATTGTGTCATTTTTGTATCTTATGTTGTTTTAGTTTGTAAACTAACCACATAGAAATAAGATAATTAAAAACTAACAGGAAGAAATGATAGGAGAACTCAGGTGTTAAAGAGTTTAGCTTTAAATGATAGGTTTAGGTGATTAAAGCTGGAACTAAAGAGTTAAAGATTTTAGCTTTAATTGATAGGCTAAAGAGACTAATGCAAGATTTTAGGCCAAGATAGAGGTATAGGTAGACACACTGTGCCTCCTCACACAACCAAAATAAGAACAACAAATTTAAAAACAAAACCAACCAGAACTGAGAGAAAATTAAACTGTATGGAAGTCTGACAACAAAGGAGTTAGGAAGAAACATACATTCAGACTGGTAGGAGGGGCAGAGATGGGCAGCCAGGCAGAGAGGACTCTGTACAAGGTGGCAGCTGGAGGATGGGGCCAGGCAAGTCTGCAGCTGGTGGGCAAGGTGGCAGCTGGCAGACCCTGCAAGGCAGTGGATTGTAGACTGGGTGGTCCCACATTCACATGCAGATAAACCAGGATGAAAAACTGGGGAGCAAGACAGGCCAAGCAACCCAGAGTATCAGTGCCAGAAAATAAAGCCTCAGGTTTGCTCTGATTGAAAACATCTGTGTGAGTTGCAGTGGCAGGAGGAAAAACTCCCAGACTCACAGAAGAGTTTGTTGGAGAGACCCAAAGGGTCCTAGAATATACAAAAACCCACCCACCTAGGAATCAGCTCCAGAAGGGCCCAATTTGATTGTGGGTAGTGAAGAAAGTGACTGAAAACTGGCAGACAGCATAGCAAAAGGCACTGTTGCCTCTCAGACCCCTTCCCCACATACAACATCACAATGTAGTGACATGGGTTGCCCTGCTCTGGTGAATAACTAAGGCCTCATCTCTTACTGCCTAACGGTGAGCCAAGACAAAAAAATAATGGCCCAAAATGAACAAACAGATCAAAGCTCCAGAAAAAATACAACTAAATGACAAAGAGATAGCCAACCTATCAAATTCACAGTTCAACACACTGGCAATGAAGATGCTCACAGAATTGGTTGAATATGGTTGCAAATTAGAGGAAAAAATGAAGGCCATGAAAACTAAAATATGGAAAAATGTACAGGGAAACAGCAGTGAAGGGAAGGAAACTGGAACTCAAATCAACAATTTGGAACAGAAGGAAGAAAGAAACATTCGACCAGGACAGAATGAAGAAACAAGAATTCAAAAAAATGAGGAGAAGCTTAGGAATCTCCAGGATATCTTTAAACATTCAAACATCTGAATCATAGGGGCACCAGAAAGAGAAGAGGAAGAGCAACAATTTGAAAACTTATTTGAACAAATAATGAAGGAGAACTTCCCCAATTTGCCATAGGAAATAGACTTCCAGGAACTCCAGGAAGCTCAGAGAGTCCCAAAATGGTGGACCCAAGGAGGAACACACTAAGGCACATCATAATTACGTTACCTAAATTAAAGATAGGGAGAAAATCTTAAAAGAAGCGAGAGAAAGGAGACAGTTATGTACAAAGAAGTTCTCATAAGACTATCAGCTGATTCCTCAAAACAATCCTTTCAGGCAAGAAGGGGATAGAAAGAAGTATTCAAAGTCATAAAAGGCAAGGACCTACATCCAACATTACTCTATCCAGCAAAGCTTTCATTTAGAATAGAAGGGCAGATCAAGTGCTTCCCAGATAAGGTCAAGTTAAAGGAGTTCATCATCACCAAGCCCTTATTATATGAAATGTTAAAGGGACTTATCTAAGAAGAAGAAGAAGATAAAAAATATGAACAGTAAAATGACAACAAACTCACAGCTATTAACAACAGAACCTAAAAAAAAATCAAAAACAAACTAAGCAAACTAACAGGGTGCAGCCAAGAGGGGGGCCTCACAAAGGGATATGGAATGGGGTTCAGAACTCAAGGTATCCAGGAAATATTAATACGTCCTCATCCCTTCCCCCGACAGGTGTGAGTTGGGGGAAGGGACAAATGAAGCAGGGCCATTGAGAGCTGTTTTGTACAGCAATGGCTTTGCAGCTAACCTCTAGAATGATCATTTAACATACCTATAACCTTTAACTGGTTTCATAGATATGTTAAATATCTTTGGCCTTGCTTTGAGCCAGGGAGAAGGGACTGACTTCCACCCAAGATGTAACTGGGAGGCAACTCTCCAGCCCCTGTTACAGTGCCTGCGTGAGAGCTTAGAGATGATTGGCACCATGAGGCCACAACTGCTTAGACTCACCATGGCCACCCAGTAAAGCTAGAAGGATAGGGGAGTCCTGGCAAGTATAGCCAATTATGAGAGGAGTAGGAAATGGGACCACAGAGTATGATTGGCATGGGGATTTAAATGCACATATGTAAGCCATTGAACAGAGAGAACCATGAGCTTTTGGCCAAAGTGGGGACCCCCACAGCCAGTGTAAGGAGAGTGAACCACGCAGCTGTGGCTGTGCAAGGGGAGAAAGCCATGCGCACTTCTGGCAAAGTGGGGACCCCTACAGCCATGTGAAGGAGAGAAAGCTGCACACTTCTGCCAGAGTGGGGACCCCCGCAGCTTTAGTAGGTAGGGGGAACTACCATGTGGCTTTAGCAGAGAATCACCACTTGGCTTTGGCAGAGTGGTGACCCTACACTCTCCACAGCTTTGTGGGGAGATCCACATGGCTTTGCCAGAGTGCAGACTCCTGTAGCTCTGGTAAAAGAGGACCACGTGGCTTTGGGGTGCTCCCTTTGGCTGTGTGGCCTGGGAAGTAGGAGAGACTTTGCCTGGAAAAATGGGTACAAAGAAATATTGCCAGTAGACTGTGAGAAGATGCCACATGGCTTTGGATTAATTAGAGATTCTGCCTGGACAGCGACACAGCTGATGGTGTCAGCGGCCTGTAACATGGGTGTGTGCTGCTATTCTTGAGTTACAGTACCCTGAATAAGGGCATTAGGAGAAGAAAGTGCTGTGGGCATCTGTAGTTATCCAAAAAGACTTTGATATTTTAATGGGGACATTCAGTCACTACTTTAAATCTGTCTAGCATTAAATAAACCTTTCCTTTCCTTTTCACAAATCTTTGGCATCGAGAGATGTCTTTCTGATTGGCAACGGACAATCGAGCTCAGTAGGTGGCCCGGATGGTATTAGTATACCGTCCTTGGTGGGGGCTCCTGTGTTTTTCTGTAACAGTTTTTGGCATCCCTGGGTGGGCCAAATATTGCCCCCTCCCCTTGGACCTCTGTTCTGTAACAAAACAACTAGAAAAGAAACAGAATCACAGAAATGGAGACCACATAGAGGGTTATCAGTGGGGTAGTGGAAGGGAGAGAGGGTGGGAAAAGGTACAGAGAATAAGTAGCATAAATGGTAGGTACAAAATAGTCAAGGGGAGATTAAGAATAGTATAGGAAATGTAGAAGCCAAAGAACATATATGTATAACCCACGGACATTAACAAAAGGTGGGAGAAATGTGGGTGGGAGAGAGTATGCAGGACAGAAGGGAATAAAGGAGAAGAAATGGGACAAAAGTAATAGCATAAACAATAAAATAGATTTAAAATATTTTTTTCAATTTATTTTCGTACTGGTAAGTATTCTAAAAGATAACTGACTATGCAAAGAAAAAAATGGTATTAAAATGTATAGCACAAATACCATATGATCTCACCTTTAAGTGGAACCTAATCAATAAAACAAACAAGCAAGCAACATATAACCAGAAACATTGAAATTAAGAACACCCTGACAGTAACCAGATGGGAGGTGGGAGTGCATTATGGGGAGAAGTGGGAAAGGGTTTTCAGAAGGAACTATAAAGGACACATGGACAAAACCAAGGGGAGGTGGAAGCAAGGGAGGTAGGTGGGGGGTGGCTGAGGTGGGAGAGAGTGGTGGGGAATAAATGCAGACAACTGTAATTGAACAATAATAAAATTATTTAAAAAATAAAATGTATAGCACAGAGAATGGAATTGAGGTAATCGGAATATACTGGTGTAGGGTCCTTACACTACACGTGAAGCAATATATTTATAATATTATTTGAAAATACGCTTGTATTAATTAAAGATGCATGTTGTAACTCTAGGGAAATCAGAAAAGGTAAAAAGAAGAATGAATATAAATAATAACCAACATTGAATATAAAATGAAAGAATATAAAAAATTAAAATTATTCTCCAAAAGGTGAAAAGGGAAAAAATAAATACAGGACAGATAGAACAAATGAAAAAAACAGCAAATGGACAGATTTTAATTCAACCACCTAAACAATCTTAATATACTAATTAAAAGACAGAGATTGTTTCTGCTTCATAGTATTCCACTGTATGAATGTACTATAGTTTTTTCATCCATTCATTTACTGATGAACACTTAGGTTGCTTTGGGAAAATAAAGACAACTTACTTGAACAACAACAATACAAGAAAAATAAGAGGCAGAGATTGTTAGGTTGGGTATAAATGCAAGACTCAAACATATGATGTCTACCAGAAATTTGTTTTCAATATAAATATAAACATAATTTTAAAACACAAAGATAAAAAAGTACATACTACAAACACAATAACCAGAAGAAAAGCTGGTATATTCATATTTTTTTATTGTTTTACATTTTACTGAGATATAATGGACTCAAAACATTGTATTAGTTTCCAGAGAACATAATGATTTTATTTTAATTGTACAAGTACAGTTTTCTGCCTTTAACTCCCATCCCAGTACACCCCGCCAGTGCTCCCCACCTCCTTCCCATTTCCACCACCCTTAGTTTTTTTTCCATGTGTCCTTTATACTTGTTCCTATAATCCCTTCCCTTTTCCCTCTGAAATTCCCTCCACTTTCCCCGCTGGTTACTGTCAGCCTGTTTTCTATTTCAATATTTTTGGTCATATGTTCCTTGCTTCTTTGTTTTGTTGCTTAGGTTCCTGTTAAAGGTGAGATCATATGGTATTTGTCTTTTACCACCTGGCTTACTTCACTTAGCATAATGCTTTCCAGTTCCATCCATGCTATTGCATAGGGTAGGAGCTTCTTCTTTCTTTCTGCCACATAGAATTCCATTGTGTATATGTACCATAGTTTTTTGATCCATCTATTTACTGGTGGGCACCTAGGCTTACAATAACCAAGCCTAGGCTTACAATAACCAAGTGTTGGGTAGCCTCCAACACTTGGTTATTGTAAATTGTGCTTCTATGAACATTGGGGTGCATAGGTTCTTTTGGAATGGTGTTTCAGGGTTCTTGGGATATAATCCTAGCAGTGGAATTGCAAGGTCAAAAGGCAGTTTCATTTTTAGTTTTCTGAAAAAATTCCATACTGTTTTCCATAGTGGTTGAACTAGTCTGCAATCACACCGACAGTTAACTAGGGTTCCCTTTTCTCCACAGCCTCTCCAACACTTGTTGTTTGTTGCTTTGTTTATGATGGCCATTCTGACCGGTTTAAAGTGGTATCTCATTGTGGTTTTAATTTGTATTTCTCTGATGGCTAGCAATATTGAGCATCTTTTCATGTGTCTCTGAATCCTCTGTATGTCCTCCTTGGAGAAATGCCTGTCCAACTCCTTTGCCCATGTCTTAATTGGGTTGCTTGTGTTCTTGGAGAGGAGTCATGTAAGTTCTTGTATATTTTGGAGATTAAACATTTGTCTGAGGTATCACTGGTATATATGTTTTCCCACATAGTTGGTTCTCTTTTTATTTTAATGCTGTTTTCTTTAGCTGTGCAGAAACTTTATCTTTTAATGAGATCCCATTTTTTCATTCTTTCCTTTATATCCCTTGCTCTGGGGACATATCAGTAAAAATGTTGCTGCGTGAGATATCTGAGATTTTCCTGCCTAGATTCTCCTCTAGGATTTTAATGGTGTCAAAGCTTATATTTAAGTCTTTTATCCACCTTGAATTTATTTTTGTGTATGGTGTAAGTTGGTGCTCGAGTTTCAGTTTTTTGCACATGGCTGTCCAGTTCTCCCAACACCATTTGTTGAAGAGGCTATCTTTATTTAATTTTATGTTGCTGCCCCCTTTGTCAAATATTAACTGAGCGTAGAGACTTGGGTTTATTTCTGGGATCTCTATTCTGTTACACTGGTCCATGTGTCTGTTTTTATGCCAGTACCAGGAAGTTTTGATTACAGTGCCCTTATAATACACTTTAGTACCAGGTATTGTGATCCCTCCTACTTTGCTCTTCTTTTTAAAAAATGCAGCAGTTATTCGTGGTTGTTTATGGGTCCATATAAATTATTGAATTGTTTCCTCTATGTCTGTGAAATAAGCCATTGGCACTGTAATAGTTATTGCATTAAATCTGTAAATTGCTTTGGGTAGTATGGACATTTTGATGATGTTAATTCTTCCAAACCACAAACACAGTATATGTTTCAATTGGTTTGTGTCTTCTTTGATTTCTTTCTTCAGTGTTGTGTAATTTTCTGCATACAGGTTTTTTACCTCTCTGGTTAGGTTTATTACTAGGTATTTTTTTTTGATATATCCAATGGGATTTTTTTTATTGATTTATGCATCTGCTGTTTCATTGTTGGTATACAAAAATGCCTTTGATCTAGATATTCACTTCATATCCCGCTGTTTTGCCAAATTCATTTATTAGGTTGAGCAATTTTTGGTTAGAGTCTATAGGATTTTCCATGTACACTATCATATCATCTCCAAGCAGTGAAAGTTTTGTTTCCTCATTTCTGATTTGATTACCTTTTATTTCCTTTTCTTGTCTGATTGTTGTGGCTAAAACTTCCAAAACTACACTGAATACAAGTGGTGAAAGTGGACAACCTTTTCTTGTTTCTAATCTTAGTGGAAAATATTTTAGTTTTTGTCCACTGAATATGATATTGGCTGTAGGTGTCTCATATATGGCCTTAATTATGTTGAGGAAGGCTCCCTCAATTCCCACTTTGCTGAGTGTTTTTATCATAAATGTGTGCTGTACCTTGGCAAATGTGTTTTCTGCATCTGTTGATAGATCATGTGATTTTTTCCTTGCTTTTGTTTATGTGAAGTATTGCATTACCAATTTGTAAATATTGAACCATGCTTGCATCTCTGGGATGAGTTCCACTTGTTCATTATGTATGATTTTTTTAGTGTATTCTTGCATGCAGTTTGCCAATATTTTGTTGAGGATTTTACCATCTATCTTCATCACTGATATTGGCCTGATTTTTTTTTCTTTATTGTGTCTTTATCTGGTTTTGGGATTAGAATGAGGCTGGATTCATAGAAGGAGTTTGGGAGTCTTCCATCACTTTGGATTTTTTAGAATAGTCTGTGAAGGATAAAGGTTAGCTCTCCCTTTTATGCTCTGTAGAATTGTCCTGTAAAACCATCTGGTCCAGGGCTTTTGTGTGTTGGGAGTTTTTGATTACTGCTTCAGTTTCATCTGCTGGTATTGGTCTGTTTAGGCTTTCTGCTTCTTCTCCACTAGTTTTGGAACATCATATTTTTCTAAAAATTTGTCCATTTTACCTAGGTTTTCAAATTTCTTGGCATACAGCTTCTCATAGTAATTTCTTATAATCCTTTGTATTTCTGTGTTGTCAGTTGTAATCTCTCCTCTTTCATTTCTGATTTTGTTTGTTTGGGTCCTCTCTCTTTCTTTCTTGATGAGCCTGCTTAAAGGCTTGTCAATTTTGTTTATACAGCTCCTGTGTTCATTAATTTTTAGTATTGTGCTTTTAGTCTCTATGTCATGTAATTCTGCTCTGATCTTGGTTATTTCCTTCCTTCTACTAGCTCTGGGCTGTCGTTGCTGTTGTTCCTCGAGTTCTTATAGGCATGAGGTTAGGTTGTTTGTTTGAAATGTTTCTATCTTTTTTAGGTAGGCCTATGTTGCTATGAAGTTCCCACTCAGGACCTCCTTTGCTGTGTCCCATAAGTTTTGGGTTTTCGTGAGTTCATTTCATTTGTTTCCAGAAACTTTTTGATTTCTTCCCTAATTTCATCCTTGACCCATTCACTGTTCAATAGCATCCTATACAATTCTATGATTTTGAGTGTTTTGGGTTTTTTTCCCTTGGGGTTGGTTTCTAATTCCAGTCTCTTGTGATCAGAGAAAATGCTTGGTATGATTTCAGTTTTCTTGAATTTGTTGAGGCTTGTTTTGTGTCCTATCATGTGGTCTATCTTTGAAAATGTTCCATGTGCATTTGAGTAGAATGTGTATTTAGCTTCTTTGGAAGGAAGGGATCTCTATATATCAGTTAAGTCCATTTTATGTATGGCGTCGTTCAGTGCCACGATATCTTTGGTGATATTTTGTTTGAAGGATATGTCCATTTTTGACAGTGGAGTGTTAAAATCCCTTACTATAATTGTGTTACTGTCAATGTCCTTCTTAAAGTCCTCTAAGATTTTTTTAATGTATTTGGGTGCTCCTATGTTGGGTGCATATATATTTACAATGTTTATGTCTTCTTGCTAGAGTCTTCCCTTGAGTATTATGAAGTAACCTTCTGGGTTTCTCTTTATGCCTATTTTTTGAAGTCTATTTTTTCCAATATGAGTATTGCTACCCTGGCTTTTTTTCCCCTATCCATTTGCTTGGAAAATTGTTCTAGTCCTTCACTTTCAGTCTGTGTAGGTCTTTTTTCCTGAGGTGGGTCTCTTGTAGGCAGCATATGTGTGGATCATACTTTGTTATTTGTTCAGCTATTCTATGTCTTTTGACTGAAGCATATAATGCATTTTTATTTAAAGTTATTATTGATAGGTACTTATTAATCTCTATGTTTTTCCTATCTGTGTTCCTCTCTGTCTCTCTCTTTTCCTCCCTTTCCTTGGAGCAATTTCTTTAGCATCTCTTGCAGCGCTTGATTGGTGGATGTGTATGCTTTTAGACTTCTTTTGTCTTAGAAGCTCTTTATTTGGCCTTCTATCTTGATTGAGAGCCTTGCTGGGTAAAGAAGCCTAGGTTCCAGGCCTCTGGTTCTCATTACTTGGAATATTTTCCCATTTTCTTCTAGCTTGGGTGTTTCCATTGAGAAGTCAGCAGCTAAACTCATTGGAACTCCCATGTATATTACTTTCTTCTTCTCCCTTGTTGCCTTTAAGATTCTCTCTTTGTCTTGCAATTTTGCCATTGTAATGATCATGTTTCTTGAAGTGGGCCTCTTTGATTTCCTCTTGATTGGGACTTTCTGTGTTTCCTGGATTTGTGTGACTTTTTCTCTCATTAAATTATAGAAGTTTTCCATCATTACTTTTTCAAATAGATTTTCTATCCCTTGCTCTTTTTTTTCTCCTTCTGGTATCCCTATTATATGGATATTATTATGTTTCATATTATCTTACATTTCCCTTAATCCCTCTTCATTCTCTCTCACTCTGTTTTTCTTTTCTTGCTCTTTCTGGGTGTTTTTTTTTTTTTTCTTCTTTGTCCTATATTTTCTGATCCGATCTTCTGCTTCATCGATCCTGCTTTTGATTCCTTCCACTGTGTTCTTCATTTCAGTAATTGTATTATTCATTTCCTCTTGGCTCTTGTTTGTGCTTTCTATTTACTTTTTTTTTTTTTGTTGATATTGTTTGCAGTGAGTTCATTGTAGTTCCCCTGTAGTTTCTGGTAGCTTATTGTGAGCTCATGGAACTTCCTGATAACCAGTTTTTTGAATTCAATATCTGATAGCTGACTTCCCTCCATTTCATTTAGCATTCTTTCTGAGGCTTCCTCCTTTCCTTTCACTTGGGGACTTTTTCTTTATCTTCTCATAGTTAATCAGACTCTACTTGTTAGTTTCCACTTCTTATATGGATTTGTTTTGGCTCCCAGGGTTTATTGTGTGTACTGCTGTGGTAGAATGCCTGTGAGATTCAGTGGTGTAGTCTCCTCTGTGTATCCTGGTATTCACCGCTTCCACCTACTCTTTTTTATGATCAGTTGGATGGGGACGCAAAATGATTTAAGACAGCAGGAGAGTGTTCTATGATATTTACAGTAGTAGCTGGTATATAAGAGATAGGAAATCTTTTGGCTATCTATAGTGGTAACTGTGGTCTTCAACCTAATTAGCCACTTTTAAGAAAGGATGGGAAGAAGGTAAGACTCTTGTGGGGGAGTGAAGGTTTGTGCGTTGGATCTAGAAAGCAATGAAACTGTGGGAGTTCAGATTCTGGGGTAAAGTGAGAGTAAAGGATAGTATATAGGGGTAATGTGTGAGAGAATAGAGTTATCCTCCACAATAATACAGTTCAGGAGACTGTGATGTGGTCTAAAATCCGGGAAGGGTGCTGTGAAGTATTTACTATTGTGTGGAACAGAAATTATTTACAATAATATTAGAGGATCACTCATATGCCAAAATCTATGTGATCCAAATAACATGAACAGGGGGTATAGGACTTTGAGTAGTGTGCTAATGGAACACAATACACGTGAAGGACAATAAATTAGCAATACAATGTGGAAGAGAGAACAGGGGAAACCTGTCAAATGGTACAATGTAACCCGCCAAGCAAAGAAGACTATAAAGAAAGAAGGGGAATACAAAAATACTATTAAGATAAAAGATGTAGAAATAATGACAAAAAGGAAAAAATAATAATAGAAATATGCAGCAACTTGCAATAGCTGAGTGAAACTTGTGTCACTGTCTCAGCTGTTGGGTTGCCCCCTCTTTGAGTCCACCTCAGGTCTTTTCACAGTTCCAATTTTTTTTTCCTCACTTGTGGGTATTTAAAAAAAAATGGCAGGAGAAGGGAGAAAGAAGAGATAAAATTGGAAAGAAAGAATGAAAAGCTAAATCAAGAAAGAAAGAAAGAGGAAAAAGCAATTGATGATAAAACAGTAATGAAAATTTTAAAAATAGTAATACAAAAATAAAAGCTTACTTAAAAAAATAGCATTAAAAAAGCACACCTCTTGTTGGTTTCTAAGTGGCCAAACTGGTTTTTCTGGTCTTGCTGGATGCAGAAGGCTGGGGATTGATCGGTGTGGTGTTTCTCCCTTCCCCATGTTTACTCAGCTTGTCTTGCAAGCACTACCTCAAGAGCTAGTCTGGCTCCTTTCCCCAATATCTTAGATATAGGAATCCTGGTTTTCTTCAGAGTGCTTTTCCCCAGTGGTTATCGCTGTAAGGTGTGGTGCAAGGGTGCCCACTAGGCTAGGCTGCCTCCGTCCTGTGAGTTTGGTCCCAAACCCTTCCCAGTGCTATGGGGACACATTGCCTTCTGCGTAACCTCAGGGTCTCTGCCCAGCTGGGTTGGGAGTCAGCTGCAGGGCTGTCACAGCAGATTCCCCAGTCCCTCTGTTTGATAAATTCCTCCTACTCAAGTCTGCCACCCCATGCAGCCCAGTCCTCCAGCCAGACCAGTGATTATGGGGGTCAGTGCCCATCACTGCCTGTCTCTCAGCTCTCCCAAGCTGGCGACCACAGACTGTGTAGGTAATCCTACCCCGTGCATCTTGCCTCTTCATCCTTATTCCCCTCTCTGTGACCAGAACTCTCCTGGTGTTGCTCAGACCCTGATCTGTCGGGGAGAGAGGGAGAAGTTGACCTGGCTCTCTCCCAAGGACTGTGGCAGGCCCTCTGCTTTCAAAAAGTCTATTGTAGACCCAACGCCAGCTCTGGGCACCGGACCTGGGGCTACAACCACACACCAGTCCCTATGCTGGTCCCTGGGAACTTACTGTCCTGAAATATCCTTCTTACTGTCTGGTTTCTTGTTTTTCAGTGTCCGCTATAATTTTTGGACTCTTATTTTCAAATACACTGGGGTACTGTTGTCTGTCTGCTCTGTTCCTTCGTGGATTAGCCAGGTTTTCCTCCTGTGTGTAGGGGGAAGTGAATATTCAGATTAAAATAATTATTCAAAAGAAATATATCCAGGTAAAAAGAGGACAAATACTAAATTACAAAGGTATGAATTCTCCAAGGACACATAAAAATCCTAAATGTGTACTTGCTTAACAACACAGCTTCAAAATTGTTGAAGAAAAATTGATGGCACTAAATAAGAAATGAGACATTGACAATTAAAGTGGATATTTTAACTTTCCTATTTCTGTAATTAACAAAACAAGTGAAGTCTTGATCATTATGATCAAACAACTTGACATTTGTAGAATATCACACCTAGCAACACAATACATATTCATTTCAAGTTTACTTGTGGTATTCACAAAGATTAACAAACTTTAACAAACTTCAAAGGAAAAAATCATACAAGAGAGTTTTTTGACCATATAAAATTAAATTAGACATTGGTATCATAAAAAAATATCTGTGAATTCCCAAATATTCAGAAATTAAAAACATCACTTCTAAATAATTCATGGGTCAAAGAGAAAGTCTCAAGGGCAATTTTAAAATATTTTGAACTGAATTAAAAGAAAAAGCAACATATAAAAGTTTTTCTGATACATCTGAAGTAGTGCTTAGAGAAAAACGCGACCATTAAATTTTTTGAAGGATAGTCACAAAAATCCCAAACAAATATAAACCAATTTATTATTTTTATATATAAAATAAACTATATATATGTATATATAGTTTCTCAGAGTCTATCTACTAAGCAGAATAGCTGAAAAACATCTATAAGAAAAGAATATTTATAATCTGAATCCATCACTCAATATTACTGAGAAATACAAGGATTGTTGACAGTTATCATCTGGTTGATAATAGCTCTAAAATCATTTTAGTCTCACAATTATTTAATAATTAACCAATATATTTTATATCTGAGCCATAGAGTTTATTTATTCATTTATTTTTTAATTTAAATGTATTTTTATTTTATAATTAGAGTTGAAATACAATATTATATTAGTTTATGGTGTACAACCCAGTGATTAAATATTATATAATTTACTATGTTACTACCCTGTTAAAACTAGTACCCATCTGGACACCATACATATTTATTAAAATATTACTGACTATATTACCTATGTTATACTTTACATATCCCATGACAATCCTGTAAGTACTAATTTGTACTTCTTTTTTTAAACAATTTTTTATTGTTGTTCAGGTACTGTTCTCTGCCTTTGCATTGAACCCTTCCCTATCACCCCAGCCCTAGCCACCTCCCTCCCATTTCTACCCCTCCTTGTTATTGTCCATGTGTCCTTTATAATTAATTGTTCTTGCAAACCCTTCACCCCTTTCCCCTATAGTTCCTTCTCCTCTCCCCACTGGTCATGACAGCCTGTTCTAAATTTCAGTGTCTTTGGTTATATTTTCTTGCTTGTTTCTTTTTGTTGATTAGGTTCCTGTTAAAGGTGAGATCATATGGTATTTGTCTTTCACATTCTGGCTTATTTCACTTAGCATAATGCTCTCTGGTTCCATCCATGCTGACACAAATGGTAGGCGCTCCTTCTTTCTTTCTGCTGCATAGATTTCCACTGTGTAAAAGTACTATAATATTTTGATCCATTCATTTACTGATGGGCATATGAGTTGCTTCTAGCACTTGACTATTGTAAATCGTCCTGCTATGAACCCTGGGATGCATAGGTTCTTTTGGATTGGTGTTTCATGGTTTTTAAGATAAAATCCTAGCAGTGAAATTGCTGGGTCAAAAGGCAGCTTAATTTTTAGTGTTTTGAGGAAATTTCATACTGTTTTCCATAGTGGTTGCACCAGTTGGCAAATCCCACCAAAGTGCAGTAGGATTCCCTTTTCTCCACATCCTCTCCAACACTTGTTGTTTGTTGCTTTGTTTATGATGGTCATTTTCAACAGTATGAGATGATATCTTGTTGTGGTTTTAATTTGCATTTCCCTGATAGCTTGCAATATTGAGCATCTTTTCATTTGTCTCTGGACCTTCTGTAGGTCCTCCTTGGAGAAGTGTCTGTTCAAGTCCTTTCCCATTTTTCAGTTGGGTTGTTTATCTTTTTAGAGTGTAGTCAAGTGAGTTCTGTACATATTTTGGAGATCAAAACCTTGTAAGGTATGATTGGCAAATATGTTTCCCATACAGTTGGTTCTCTTTTAATTTTATGTTATTCTCTATAGCCATGCAGAAGTTTTTATATTGATGAGATTCCATTTGTTTATTCTTTCCTTTATGTCACTTGTTCTAGGGGACATATCAGTAAAACTATTGCTGAGTGGAATATCTGAGATATTCCTGCCTAGAAGATGTTCTCCTCTAGGACTTTAATGGTCTCGTGACTTATATTTAAATCTTTTATTCATCTTGAAATTATTTTTTATATGGTGTAAGTTGATGCTCTGGTTTCTTTCTTTTTTTTCTTTTTTACATGTACCTGTCCAGGTATTCCAACACCAATAGTTGAAGAGGCTATTTTTGCTCCATTTTATGCTGCTGTCTCCTTTGTTGAATATTAATTGAGTGTAGGTACTTGGATTTATTTCTGTGCTCTCCGTTCCATTCCATTGATTTATGTGTCTGTTCTTATGCCAGTACCAGGCTCTTTTGATTACAGTGGCCTTCTAATACAGTTTGAAATCAGGTATTGTGATCCCTCCTAGTTTGCTCTTCTATCTGAAAATTGCTGTAGCTATTCAGAGTCACTTATGGTTCCATGTAAATTTTTGAAGTCTTTGTTCTATGTCTGTGAAATATGCCATTGGTACTTTAATGGGTATTGCATTGAATCTGTAAATTGCTTTGGGTAGCATGGATATTTTGATGATGTTAATTCTCCCAGTCCAGGAACATGGTATATTTTTCCATTTCTTTGTGTCTCTCTTAATTTCTTTCTTCAGTGTTATGTAGTTTTCTGAGTACAGGTTGTTTATCTCCTTGGTTTTGTTTATTCCTAGGGTTTTTTTTTTTTTTTTTTTTTTTTT
>PVKM010006173.1:0-45174 GCA_004027735.1 Carollia perspicillata
TATAGTGTTCGAGCCTTTGGTGAGCGAGGGTTTTAGATTCGGGAGGAGACAGAGTCCGTGCAAGGGCTCAGTGTCACACTGGCCAGCCTCTCACGTATTAGCTGACACTCGACAGGGTCATTGCAGGTAAGCCCAGCTGGCGGGGAGACAGTGCCTTTCGCTGTATGGAGCCTGCGGGCACTCTCCGATGACATGCGTCTTGGAATTTATTCTTTTATCAGAAGTCAGGGTTGCATTCTGTCTTCCTGTCGTGGAAGTATGGCTCGGAAATCACCGGGCCATACCTTCTATAGAAAATAGAAGGAAATACTGCTTCTCACAAATCAGCTTTCCTCTCTTGGCCAAATACGCGGCTGGCATCTGGTAGGGTCCTTCGGGGAAAAATAGTCTTAGAAATGCAGATGACAAAGACCCAGCATTTAAAAGACCTGCGTGATGTAAACATTTTTCGAACGGAGGACACTGAATATCCTCCGTAGGTCACGTTACCCTTTCTGTTACTAAGACAACTCCAATGAAGGCGGACTTGAGGTAGAAACAAGGAGACTTTCAGAAGTGAAATCATAAACAAACGGGAAATCAGGGCAGGGAATTACCTTTCATCGCACCTCAGTGTAGAGTAGAATGAGTGACACTTCAGGAAATTAGAGGTGATTCAGAAGTATCGGCTCAAACCTTCTCAATCATCGTGTCAGAATTTTTTAAAATTTTATTTTAGTTGTTGTTCAAGTACAGCTTTCTGTCATTTACTCCCATCCCAGTCCACCCCCCCAGTGCTCCCCACCTCCCTCCCATTTCCACCCCCCTTAGTTTTTGTCCATGTGTCCTTTATACTTGTTCCTATCATCCCCTCCCTTTTTCCCCTGAAATCCCCTCCCCTCTCCCCTCTGGTTACTGTCAGCCTGTTTTCTATTTCAATGTCTTTGGTTATATTTTGCTTGCTTGTTTGTTTTAAATTGAGGTCTAATTACATACAACCTTGATTTATTTCTGGGGTACAATATAATGATTCTATATTGGTATATATTGCAAAATGGTCACCACAATAAGTCAACATCTGTCAGTATATTTTTCCTTGTTACATAATTTTTTCCTTGTGATGAGAACTTTTAAGATCTACTCTCTTAGCAACTTTCGAATATATAATGTGGTGTTACTAACGATAGTTGCCCTACTGCATATCGTATCCCCGTGAGTTATTTATTTTATAACTGGAAGTTTGTATCTTTTGACTCCCTGAACTGCCTGAATCTATTTCGCTCACTTCTTCTTAATCCCGTCTCTGGTAACCAACAATCTGTTCTCTGTATTTGTGAGCTTTATTTATTTATTTATTTTTAGGTGCCACATATAAATGAGATCATATGGTATTTGTCTTTTCGTATCTGATTTATTTCACCTAATGTCGTTGTGGTCGTCCATGTTGTTGCAAATGACAAGATTTTATTCTTTTTATGGCTGACTAATGTTCCATTTTTTGGTGTGTGTGTGTGTAACACTTTCTTCATGCCTTCATCCACTGGGAACACATAGATTGCTTCTGTATCTTGACTATTGTAAATAATATAGCAATGAAAATGGGGGGGTGTATATCTTTTTTAGTTGAGTTTTTAATTTTTGGATAAACACCCAGAAAAGGAATTGCCAGGTCCTATGGTAGCTATGTTTTTAATTATTTGCGGAACTTCCTTACTGTTTTCCATACTGGCTGCACCAATTTAAATTCCCACCAACAGTGCACAAGGGTTCTCTATTCTTCACATCTTTGCCAACACTTGTGATTTCTTATTTTTTTTTTTTTGATAATAGCTATGCTAGCAGGTGTGGGGCGACATCTCATTGTGGTTTTGATTTGCATTTCCCCGAAGTTTAGTGATGTTGAGCATCTTTTCATGTACCTATTGGCCATCTGTATGTTTTGGCAAAATGTCTATTCAGATCCTCCACTCATTTTTACATTGGACTCTTTGTTTTCCTTTTTCTTTCTGTCTTTTTCTTTTTCGCTATTGAGCTTTGTGGGTTCTTTATATATTATGTATATGAACCACTTACCAGATATGTGATTTGCAAATATTTTCTCCCATTAATTAGACTGCATTTTCATTTTGCTGACTCATAGTTCTTTTTTAGTTTTCTTATATCACTAAAAATTAAAGACTCTTTCAAGGTATTATTTTTTTACTTTGATATCTAGATAAGAAAGACTCTCGTTGGAAATTGAAATCTAATTCTGATATGTATGTTGAGCAAATAAATAGCATTCCACAGAGAACTCTGCCCTCGTAAGGTTGATTCAGGGCTGGGTATGCTACCCACTGACTCTGCGCAGGTGTTATAACATCAGCAAGGGGAGATTCAGAAGGAAAATAAAAACTACTCAAAAACGTCTGCAACTCAGGAAAAGTCAGCACTAAGCCCAGGGTTTGGTACATAATAGATATTCAGTACAGATGATTTTCAAAATCCAAACTTGACATTTTTACATATTTGTGACTTTTAATATCTTTGCCTATATGCATTCATGATTTTATATAGTCTTATCAGAATAAAATATAATCTTATTTTCTTCATCATTTTACTTATCGAATCATAATAGTAGAAAATAGTATCTATAGCGGACTCCTAAACACCGATTTCTTAAATGACATTTATTAATCTCGATATTATGCCGTTAAAAATGCGATTCAGAGAATATTGTCCTGTATTCTTTCTTTTTCTCTTGGTGGAAATTCTTGCCCAGGATACATTTCTATCAATCATTTACTTGCTTCAAAGGGCATGCACATTTTAGTGACCTTTAACATTGGTGTCTACGTTGCCTTCTCGCGTTCGTTAGCTACAGCAGCTGACACTGATGTAGAACGTGTGCAAATGTCAGCCACGTGTGAGGCCCTGAGAGTGTTTTCACGGGAAGAGGGCTGTGTCCGTCAACAGACCCGGGCTTCTTCCTGGCCAATCAGAAAGTTCGCAGGCATCTAGCTTGTTCCCACTACCGTGTGGAGTACTTTTACGAGGAGAAAAACCAAACAGGCTGCACAGCCTCTGTCATTAGGCTTACCATCTAGTTGGGAGACTAAACTCATCTTATCCAGTCACTCTTACGGAAATCACCGCAGATGCTCAGAGGTGAGTAGGTGGGAAGGAAGGGTAAACTTGGTAGGAAATAGGATAGTGATCCTCACCTTTAAGAAATCTGCCAGACGGTTGGTCGATCGGACTCAGTGGAGGGATAAATACTCCCTCGGGGTACAGAAGAGCTTCCTAAAAACTTCATAAATTGCAAGCTTCTAGAGTAGTGAACTTTTGATCTTTCTTAGGGCATCCTTTCAACTTCCTGTGATTTAGGAAACTTGCCCTAAAAGAGTCATTATGTGGAAAGCACTTGTTTTTAAATTATCTTGCTGTGGTATCCAGGGCCTTCAGTATTATTGGAGATATCTAAAGAACCCGAGGACTGAAGGGTTTGAGACCACTATTGGGCAGACAGATACTGTGCCTCTGTCACCATGAGACTTGGCTCCTTCGACAAGCTATCGGATGCTTAATAAGTGTTCATAGTTGCTGAGAAACACGTTAGTGATTCTTCTAAAGTGAAAGTGTTGATGCTTCTTTAGAGGTTATGCTCCACAAGGATGGTGAAGCCCAGGTTCTGGGTAGCCTAGTGAAGCACTGTCCTGCAGAGTGGGGAGAACGGTGGAACGGGGTAGGGGGCTGGGAAGGAGAGGGGAATGAGAAGGGAATTTGGTTTGAGAGATCTGTGCAACAGAGATGAAGTTCCTCACTTTGAGGATCAAATATTAGGAGCAGCATAGTCTCCTGAAAATGATGAGGAGGCTCTACAAAGACTAAAATGTTTGAAGACCCTACTTCGAATTTTTGCTATGAATGGACCCAGCTGCATCTGCCTCCTGAGAGGAACAGAATCATTCCATCAGAGTCAAGTAGAAAGTAGACGCTTTGTACTGGAGCATGAATTCAAAACACTTTCAATTTGTCTGCTATTCCTTCATTCACTCATTCATTCATCCCACAGACACTTACTGAATTTCCACTACATACACCCTTTTAGTTTATGGAAATACTGAGTAGGACATGGCAGACATATCTTCTCTTCTGCCATGAAACCAGGAGAGCAATTAAACTAGCAGCTGGAATAAACTGTGCTAGGAATAAATTAAATTACTAATAAGGAATGAATGAATGAAGGCAAAAGTAAGAGTGGCATTCAGCAAGAATTAAGAAGGGTTCAGGATGGCCCCCACGAGTAGGCTTTGAGAGGGGTAGCAGTTTGAGTTGAGGCTGAACCAGTAGGTAGACCCTGGCACATAAGAACCCTTTAAAGAGTTTGGACTTCATCCTAAATGAGATGGGAGTCTATTGAACAGCTTTATGCAAGAAAAAAAAAAAATACTTGAGCGATGTGTTTTTGTTATGAGGAACACCACCTGCTGTGTGGAGAATACACTTGAGGGAGATGGATTCATTAAGTCAGCAGCGCTGGTAGGAGGCTGCTGCTGTGATACAGATGAGACCTGATGGTGGACAAGACCATGGTGGTGACCATGGGAATGGAGGGAAGAGAAGGAATTGGGAGAAGAGGCAAATTAGCAAGACGTGGGGTTGATTTGATGTAAGGTTGAGTGAAAGGAAGGATAAAGGATTATATTGAGTTTCAACTTGGGAAAGTTAGTGGTTAATGGTTCTATTCACTGTGACAAGGAATAAAGAACAAACAGGTTTGAGAAGTTAAATGTTTTAATTTGGAGATATCCCGACTTTGAGATGCCTGGAAGTCATCTAAAGTGGAGCTGCTTAATAAGCAGTCAGTTACACAGATACCGAATTCAGTGGAGAGATCAGACCTAGACTGTGGGTTTGGGAGTCATCAGCAAGTAGACGGTAATTGAAACAATTGGAAGATATGATCATCCCGGGAAAGTGAGGAACAAAGGTAGTAAAGAGGAGAGGAAGAAGCAATAAGCTCGCCAAGTTGATTGAGGAGGATTAACCCGATTGGTAAGAGAACACCACGAGAGTGTGCCGATTCGGAAACTAAGAGCAAAGACTGGCTGGGAAGGAGGGTGTAGGCAGGACAGATGCTGTTTGCCACTGTCAAGGTCGGCAGGCAGAAGGACAGACAGTGGTCCACTGAGCGTAATGACAGGGGCGAGAGCGGCTCCAGTGGAGTGTAGAGGGCGAGTGACTGCCGCGCTCCGTTGGCTTCCGTTCAGAGCACCTGGGCCCTGAGAGCCATGTGAAATCAACTGCACACGGAATCCAGGGGGAGGTCTCCTCTTTGAGTCAAGCGTATGAGCTGCAGGAACGCTCACTGCCATCCTTGAAGGAGCTCTTTTTGCTCAGTTTGGGTCCTCAGCGAAATAGTGTGGACTGATTAGTTTTAGGGAGATGAGATACGTTTAAGTTATTGAAAGATTTTTTAAAGTAAAAATCCAATTAAAATGCTTTAATGCATAAAGATTAACTCTAAAATTTCTTTGAAAACAGAAAAGAGCACTTTTAGAGTTTGAACAGATCATTTTATCATCATTAAGAGATATGAATTTGTGCTTTAGGACACTGTGTTACCTGGCCGAGAATGAATACATCACTATGCGATAAGCTCAGGATTTCTTTTTAAGGAATAGGAATAAGAACTTTTGCTTTATTTTGGTGGCCTTGGTTTGGTTTTTAAAGGTCTCTCCTTTATTTTTCTCTCTTTTTTTCCCCTTCTTATTTTTAAGCTTTGAGTTTGGGCACCATGTTTCTGAAATCCAGTGTCATGAAGAGTTGTAGAAAGATACGGGCACAATCGAGAGGGGGTAGACTCCATTAGTGGTTTGTATAAGCAGCCCTGGTGCATACTGTCATGTGTCAATTTTCAGTTTTCCCAGGATCTTCGGGAAATTATTGCAGTTATCCTCAGCCTAATATAATCTGCTGTAGGATGCATCTCCATACCGTGTGAATATTCCTTACACTCACCAAAAGATGTTTCATTCTAAAATTAATAAGATTTTGCTGGTGAGACTGAGCTCTCTGCAGGAGTTAGACCTCCCGGTTTGAATCCGGGCTCCGCTACATTCACATTGGGTGTTGTAAAGTTTGGAAGCTCTCTAGCTTCAGTTTCTTTGTCTGTGAAATGAGGGACATAATAGAATTTCCCCACGGAGTTGTTATGATGATTAAATAAGGTAAGATTTTTTAAAAGAGCAATGCCCAGCTCATAGCAGGCACTATATATGAGGTCTGTCCAGAAGGTATCCAGCCATGTAATATGAAAAATAGAGACATTTATTGAAGACGATACAAGATACAAGGAACATTGTACATAGGACAATGATGCCTCAGTCCCCTTCAAAGTAGGCACGTTGGGACCTCACACAGTTCTCCCAGTCGCCATCAGCTGCTCTGTTGTGTTTTCCTGAATCTCATTGCTGATCTGAAATCTCTTCCCTTTGAAAGGCAGTTTTAGTTTTGGGAAAAGCCAGAGGTCGTGGGGGTGTCAAATCTGGGTTGTAAGGGGCCTGAGTCACCTGGGTGATTCGATGTTTCACAGAAAAACTCTGCATGAGACGTGATGCAAGAGTGGGCATGTCGTTGTGATGAAACTGTCAATCACTAGTTACCCGTAGTTGTGGCCTTCTGAATCATTTGAATAGGTTCCATGGAAGAATGTTCAAACTTAATGCAAAATGTGATGCAGATTTTTTGCTCTACTTGGTCATTTTGATTGTGACAGCCACACAGTACACATGCTCCCTCAGTGGTATCTACCACCGCCACTGACTAGTACAGTGAAGTCATCATTGTTCACACATGCGCATTCCAGTCCACTCCTTGGCTGCCAGGTTATGTTGACGTTGTACAAACCATTCTCATTATATTAACAATGACTTGACTTTTTCCAGACAGATCTTGTTGTATGCATGCAAAATTCTACACTATCTTATGACATAGACTTGTTTGTTTTTCTGACATATGTATTTTTAAATATTAAACGTTCCACCTGGCCATCGAGACAAATGCATTCATGCACTAGTTAGAATCATCTCGTGTGCCATCCACTACGCCCAGCACATTTTGCAAAACCACCCTAATTTAACAGAGACCTGTTTTAAAAATGAGAGTCCTTTTTATTCTGAGTGAATGTTTATTGAGTTATATGTTAAATTCATTATATTTTACAATATTATTCCAGTCATATAACAATGTAATATAAACATAGACATTCTTCCACCTTGGCCTGCCTTGTCTGATAAAACACATCACCTGCCGTATAACTCAAGGGTTAGGCTATCCTTTGCATTTCTGGTGCGACATGCAAAGAGAGCTCAGGCCACGATGTCACTGGAGTCTTAGAACCTGTGCACTATATTCCAGGGCAAAGTGTCCGCTGTTTGGAATTCTATATCACTTATTCCGTATCTGGCATTCACCTCTAAGCTCTTAAAGGATGCTTGGCAAGCCATATCGTCATCACCAATCTCATTCTTGTAATTAGTAATGTATAGTTTCTTACACTAATTTAGTACACACACATATCACTTGTTTCTTCTGCAAAATAGTGTATTATCATCCTTACTTCATACATAGATAAGGAATCCAAAGCTCAAAAAAGGTACAGTTGCTTGCCTGTGGTCGCCCAGAATGTGAGCGGTAGAGCTGGGACCGGAAGCTCTCATCCCTCCTCCCCACCTCTGCTAAGCTTCTCCCACCCCGGTTTCTGACTTTTTCAGCTACAACCCTCATGACTTCCAGAGCTTAACTCTCCACCCTTGGGGATGCTGGAGAAATTAGGGAAAAATACCATGTCCCCCAAAGTGGATGAGAATATCAGATGCTTCCAGAGATTGAGTGCAATTAAAGATAAGAAATTAAAGAAGTTTATGGACTCAGACAAGTCTGAGCTTCCCTTGCATTCAGCCTTTTCCTAATTTGCAGGAATCACTAATTTGTAGAAGCACTTGGCTCTGCAGGAAGCTTTGTGTGTGTCGTTAGTGCAACCTAAGGGACCACGATGACTTTGTGAAAACTTGCTTCTTGAGAAAATTCAGATCAAGTCTAAGGAAGGTTTTTATTCTTTGCCCAATTTATCATGACCACTTACATTTCAAGTTGCAATTATTGAAATATTTAAAGAAGTTCCTGGGCAGGTGCCAATAATCAGATGCTCTTTTCTGTGAAAAGACAGAGGTCACCAGAGTGTCCAGAAAGAGGAAACACCGGGGCTACCGAAAACCCTGAGTATGAAAACAGTGGGCATTAGAGGGAAATTTCCGTGTCCTCCAAATCTGAAAATATTCACCTTTTGAACCAGCATTTCTACTTCTAGCAGTGCGTGGACACATTAGCAAAGATATGGGTGCAAGAATATTCACTAAAGTTGTATTACCAATAGCAAAAAAAACCAAACAAACCATAACCCAATAACAGCAACAACAAAAAGGACCCCGAAGTCCTTCAGTCGTAGCATGCTGTATCCATCCTGTGGAATGCTGGGCAGCTGACATGACTGCAAGGTAGAATAAAGGGTACTAACAAGGAAAAAAAGACTAAAATTGGTTGAGGGGAGCTATTTGCAAAATGATATTGCAAATGTGTTTATTATAAGGCTATTTTTGCAAAAATATCAATGATAATTAAATGGAGGAGGAAGAAGCTAAGGTTAGTATATAAAGAAAAGAGCCAATTGGAGGTCTGAGCCACACTATTGCTAACTGCACCACTGAGGTGTGAGATTCCAGAGAACGTGCATCGTCAGCGGTATGTTTATTCATCTAACAGATGTTTTGTTAGAAGTCTGCTGCGTACCAGGTATATTCTAGGTGTCGAGGAGACAGACACATAGAACTTTAATTCTAGTTAGAGAAGATAGAAAATGTGCAGTTCAGTAGATTAGCATTTGAATTTTGGATAAGCAGATCTATTACTATGAATACTAAGAAGACAATTTTAAGCTTAAAAAAAAAATAGGAGACCATTACCGAAGAAAAGGGAGGCAAAGCCAGGAAACGTCAGTAGCCTTTCCGGTCATGGTGGTGAATGAATGGTAACCGGAATAAAACCACCGGAGTCGAGCTCATCGCGGGCCCGTCAGCTCTAACAGTGCCCAAGACTTGAGCCGTGGTGTGGGGCCCACTCAGACGGGTGTCGTCTAGGCCAGTGCTGATTAGTTTTGGTCATCGCTGGTGTGTGGGAGGAAGTAGAATATACCAGCTGGTTCTTGTACTTTTCACAGACACTGACTTACACAAAAAATGTAGATTCTTTCCTGTTCCTTTTATTTTATTGCCCTCACTACTAGGAAAACCTCATATTAGAAAAAAAAAGTGTATTGACCTTTGTTCTTTTTACATTTAGAAATATCTGAATTCCCAAATAAAATAGGTCAATTCCTCTATTATAAAATCATTGGTAAGGTGAAAAGAAAGGTCGGTGGGATTTTTAACTTTTTCATTATTGATTATCCTTTCATTGTAGAGTGCACATTTCAAACCATTCAGGATTACCTGCTTGTAATGTAAACTAGAATTTAATAGCATATTTGAAAATAACTTTTGTTCACGACCCTATCAGTTAGGTTTTCTGTCTGTATTTGAGCACAGTCTTTAAGAAGCCTGCAATTCTGAGTCTAGAAAATTAAATTGAAACCAGTAGAGATGCAACTGAATCCCTAAATCTGTATATTAAAAATATGATTTCAAAACTGTGTAGATAGTGTTCATTTGTTAGTAGTGCCCTTCGGCGAGTTTCTCCTGAGGCACCTCGCTGTAGCAGACATACGGATGAATACAGTACGGACTCCGAACTCCAGGACTCGTAATCTAAACAGAGAGACGGGGTGGTAAACAGGAAAACAACACAAATGGTTGTGGTGGGAATTATTTATAAATGTTTATGGGGTGATTAGGTGTTTCTTACCACTGGTGAATACAGCCCATGCTTCTCTAACCAGAGAGCCCCTGAAAAGCAGAATGAAACTTTAAAAAATCTCTCCTGTACCTAAGTATAGTGGGACAGGGTCCCTTATAGGAGCAGTGAGAAGCCTCAGGCTAAATGTCTATACACTTATTTTTGTTGATATTTGATATTTTTATTATTTTTTATTTAATTAAATTTATTCAGGAGGTGTTCGTTCATAGGGTCATATGGGTTTCCAGTGTTCGTTTCTATGATACATGATCTGTGTATTTCATTATGTGCTCTCCACCTAAAGTCCAGTCATCGTCCATCACCGTAGATGTGGCCTCCTTGACCTTTTACTACCCTTCCCCAGCCCCTCCCCTCTGGTAGCCACCATGCTGTGTCTGTCTGTGTGAAATTGCTACCAGTTAGTCCCTCTTTCTCTGCAGGCTTCCTTGCAGTCGCCTCGTGAGTAACGAATACTTGATCTTGCCGATTACACGTGCCACGATGTCTTCGCTTTTCCAGCTTTGCTTTTTTCAACGTCAGTTGCAGATAACAAGCAGTTATTTCTTGCCAGGAGAATACAAGTAGAAAATAAAAGACCTCTTTAAAATAAAAAAGGAGATGAGGTGTGTGTGTGTACGTGATCATGGATGGATGAGGAAGAGCTGATCTGCCACGTGCTACCTTCCAAAGATGTCTGAGCGGTTGCCATTTTGTTGTGCACACACACACACACACACACACCTATGATTATCCAAGTATATATATGTACACATATTGACATATATGTACCTGGGTATCCCCTCTCATAATGCACATCTTCAGCATAAATATTTAGAAACTGACTTAGTCTGATCAGGCCGCTGTAGCCAAATACCACAGACTGGGCAGCTTATAAAGAGCAAACATTTATTTCTCGTGGTTTTGGAGGCTGGAAGTCCAGGATCACAGCACCAGCATGGCCAAACTGATAGCCTCCTAGCTGTGTCCTCACATGGTGGAAGGAGCTAGGGAGCTCTCTGGAGATTCTTTTCTAAGGGAACTAACCCTCTTCTGGAGGTCTCTCTACCCTCATGAATTAACCACCTCTCAGAGGCCCCACCTCCTAATACCATCACCTTTGGGGTTTGAATTTCAACAGAGGGGTTGGGGCACTAACATTCAGACTGTAGCAGAAACCATCAGTTATATTCCTCATATCAAAGTTTAAAACAAAAATCAACAGAGGTTAAGACAACAGAGGTTAAAATGGAAACAGAGCTATAGTTATTGGCTTAAAAGATGAGTTTAGCCCTGTCTGGTGTGGCTCAGTGAATAGGTGCCAACCTGTGAACCAAAGGATTGCGGGTTCGATTCCCAGTCAGGGCACATGCCTGGGTTGCAGGCCAGGTCTCCAGTAGGGGGCGTGCGAGAGGCAAGCACACATTGATGTTTCTCTCCCTCTCTTTCTCCCTCCCTTCCCCTCTCTCTAAAAATAAATAAATAAAATATTTAATTTTTTAAAAATGAGTGCAGTGCGGCTCCCTAGGCTGAAAGCAGAAAGGCCAGCCACAGAGGGAACGGGAGATTGTTCCACAGTGGGGGATGCTCCTAGCAACTAGTCTACAGTGTTGAAGCCTAGCTGGTTAAGGAAAGGATTAGAACATTTTCCAGGGGGTTAGTCATTGTTCTATTTAAGTCACAAAAGTGCAGACGTAAGTTTATAGAGGTCAGAGAAAACATTATGCACATGCTTAAGCCTTGGCAGTATTTTTTTTTTCTTTAATCCTTAAAAGGCGCGCTCACAACCGTAACTGCAGGGGCGCTTGCGAGGGGCGGAGTCCTTTAGCCCAGCCGTCCTGGTGGGTGTGTGCTGTGCAGAGGCCTGTTCTGTGTATGGCCGAGGAAATGAGAGCTCAGACAGGCCAAGCGCCTAACTTCACCAGGTCCACAGGCCGGTGCTGAGAAACGATTCCTTGGCCTCACTCGTTCTCTAAAATGGGCCTCAGATGGACTTGCCGGCTCTCATTTGCTTCCCCTAAAGGCAAAACCAAGGCACTCTAGTGTTTATTTAGTAAACAGAGGTTTCCTAAGTGCGATGGGGCTGGACGCAAAGTTCCCGCACACACCGCTCCTGGTCTCTTACCCCCGAATTTACACCCCATGCTGGTGGCTTCGATGCTGTCAGAACCAACTGGGTCACCTGGCGTCCCCGTCTGGGCTTTTATTCTGCCCTGCTGCTTCTCGTGCCTTGTCTGTATCCAAAGACTTCTTGAAATTCCAGGGGGAAAAAAAATCACACAAAGTTTTAAAAGGTTAGAGAAGGCTATTCTCTATGAAAACCCACCACATTTTGTAGCTCTCGCGTAATTTGATTGAAAGAGTTTATGTCCACAGCTTCCTTTTTAGAGCTGTATCTGTGTAAAATGCCATTCCGCTCCGCACAGCTGACCTTACTACACCAGCTCTCAAACCTCCAGTGCGACCACAAGCTAGTCTTCTTTTTAAACCCCACCAAAGCCAATGATCAGAAGGTGAAGTGCACACGTTGACCGTCCTGTTCGTTTCTCTTTGCCTTGTCTCTGCCTGTGTGCTCCAGGTGGGAGAGTTTCGAGCCCATGCTGCTGAGTGGACAGCCAACGTCACAGCCGAGTTCAAGGAAACCAGGAGGCGGCTGAGCGTGGAGATTTATGACAAGTTCCAGCGCGCCACCTCCATTAAGCGGAAGCTCTCCGCGGAACTGGCTGGGAACCACAACCAGGAGCTGACACCTTGTAGGAGGACCCTGTCCGTGAACCACCTAGCCACCGAGAGGGATGTCTTGCCTCCTTTACTGAAAACTGAAAGTATCTATTTGAACGGATTGACGCCACACTGTGCAGGCGAGGAAATTGCTGTCATCGAGAATATTAAATAGCCTTCTCTTGGAAGAGCCTTAGGCGTAGCCATAGGTGAGGACTTCTATGTGCTCTTTAAGACTGTTGCTGGTAGCATCTTTAAAATTGTGCATGAACTCCCAAGGGGGGAAAAAGAGATACACCCATCATCATGGCCATCTACCATCGAGAGGATTTGGAATTCTGAGCCAGCACTAACTGATGATGTTTGTTGAGCAGTCCGCTTTCTTTGACCAGTGGAATAAAACAAGCAATGTCTGATGCCTTTCTGTGCCCAGACTGTTCTCCTCCCTTTCCCCTAACGTGCCATAAGGCTTCAGCGTGAATTAGAATTGTTCCTGGTAATAATGTAGCTTCAAGGGATCAGTCCTTAACTTGTCAGGGTCTACCTAACTGAGCCTAGATGTGGACCACTTATGGAAGACAACATTTCTGTTTGTAAATGGCAAGGAATTCCTGAATTCTTACGCAGCCTTTTACCTAAGAAATTTTCTGTCAGTGCCTTATCTTAGGAAGAAACAGAACCTCTCTAGCTAATGTGTGGTTTCTCCCTCCCCGCCCCACCCGTAGGCTCACCTGCAGTCCTTTGCCCCGGGACTCCCATTTGAATGCCATACCTTGCTGGAAACAGCGTGTAAATGACTGAAGTGATGATTCCCGAAGAAGGAGTAGATGCCAAGTTAGATGGACATTGAAGCAACACTCAGAAACCCTAGCGTAAAAGGCACTGCCGAGGAAGGAGGTGCCCAGATGGCCCCTCTGAGTATTTATTTGACTCAGGTACCAGCGGTACAGATATACGGTGTGATTACTACCTGGCTGGTAAAATTGGCTGCTCCCAGTCTCTTTTTCCCTGGCAGTATTTGGAATTTACCATTTATTAATAACCACACATTTTTAAAGGTGGAAGAAGAAAACCCATACATATATATATATATATGTATGGACTTTCCATACATACATACATACATATATATATGTGTGTGTATGTATGGACTTTCCATACATATATATATATGGAAAGTTCATATATATATATATATATATATATATATATATATATATATATATGATTGGACAGAAGAGAACTGTAAAAAATGGATATTATTGGAGGCAACTTAAGACAATTGGTGCAAATTACCATTAAAGAAGATAGCGAACCCGTACGTTACGAGCATTTGCTAATAAACATTATACTGCCAGCATTGATTTGCTTTTTGTTGTATGAAAGGTTATATGACTTTCTTTCCTTGGGTGACATTTGCCAGATGCGGGGAGGAGGTGCAGCAGGCAGGGCTGGGCACAGGCCCGGCCTTCCGTGGGGTGCACCTCTGGACTTGTGATCCAAGTTGCAACGGGGACCACTGTGATCTTGCCTAAGGAAAATGCCAACTGTGGGCATAACTCTAACGTTAGAGAAAAAGCTGTTATAGCACAATTTACATCTTGAGAGGTTTTTTCTTTTACTAGAAAAGGCCGAGAATCCTTTTTAGTTTAATTTTATAGCCTGTAACACTTTGGATATTCCCAAAATTCAAAAGAAATTCAGTAAAGGCACCTAATAGATTGCTACTCTTCCTTTTATTTTCATACTTAGATCTGCTGTACATTGTATATATAATTTTGAAAATGCAGAAAGAAAATGATTTCCCTAGATATAATTACAAAGCATTTCTTTTACTCTCGGGGGGTATCTAAGTAAGTGGCATTCATATTAGAGTCTTAATAAAAAGCCCGAGATCTTAAAATTAAAACAATAGATGCTTATTTTCCAAAATTTAAATTTAAGGTAAAATTGTAAATATTCAATGAACTTGTTAAATGTACTTTTATAAACTTAAAAAAATTCTAACTGAAATTCTAGAAGGTCAGGCTCTTTTAGAAAGAAAGCTACATCCATTTCCTCCATAACTGTTCTGGAAGTTTGTATGGTGGATTGCACCATGTATAAACTGTGAATCGTACTGACAAATAAAGTTTGTAATGAAAGCCAGCATTTTCTGAGTCTCCTGCTTGCTGCTGAGGATTGAGGTCTGATTCCGACTAAGTAGAACGCCAGGGTGTCTCTTTCCATGCTGAGTTATCCTGTGGCTCCTTCATTCAAAATTCTCAAGAAATATCTTTGATGCAGTATCACTGCCCTTGTTACACACGTACATAATGTTTTTTTTCCGATGGCCGTTCATTCGAAGTCACTATTGTGAAATTTCATTTCTGAAATATTTTAAATAGCATATACGTTAAGATCATTTGTATGAAATTATGATGTATCAGAATCTTATTTTATCACTGTTAGATCTTGTCTTGACACTGAAGTCATATGAATGCTGAGCACAGGTACCTGATGGGTGTGCTTTTTGTAAGGAAAAAACTAATATCCTGGTAGCGTCCAGGTCCGAAGAAGGTAGCTGCCAACCCATCTTCTCGACCTCATCTGCCAAATATTTGGATGACATACCTTGTCTGTATCTTCCATTTATTTATTCATTCCCAAGCAACCCGATGCTCAGTAAATATCTTAAAAGTGGTCCTCAGCATCATCCTTAGGATAGGGGAAATCTAAAACAAGCATGCGCATTATATCAGTTGTGCTTTCTCAAGCTTTATTTTGTTTACTTTTTGTAGAGAACACTGATAATGATTTTTACATGGAGTTCGCCAGTGTGCTTGTTTCTTTCTTTCTTTCTTTTCTTTTCTTTTTTTTTTTTTACTGGACCAGTTTAAGAGTGAGTAGTTTTGCCCTGAAGGATATTTGGAAAAAAAAAGTTATATACTAGAACCAGCAAAGGTCAGGAACTCTGTGATCTGAAATCTTAGATATGAATTCTGGACAAGGCTCCCTGTCCACCTTACAACAAATGTAAAAGTGATTATTTTGGAGTTCTTTCCATGTATTACATAAATCTATACTTTGCCACGTAGCTCATGTCACACAGCCTACTTTTCAATATTATTTCACTCTTGCAATGTAGGAAACAGTGAAACTTCTAAAGCCAAGAAGAAATGGAACCGTTTATGTCTTGGCCTTCAAACACAGTGGGGGAGCAGTGCACAGGACTTGGTTTCTCATATTTTAAGGAAAATGGGACGTATAAAAAAGACCGACTCCCTCCTTAGTTTGTGTAAAAAAAAGTATAGAATTCTTTGATTCTTCAGGTTAGGTGTTCAGACCGAGGAAGGGAAATTTTAGACGGAATACCCAAAACAACAAATTTAGACATTCTGAAGACACGAGACAGATATTTATGCCTAAGAACTGGAGGCCTCGATCAACTTTCACTTTTGTTTTCCTTTTTAAACCAATGTTTGCTGCTCTAAGTAAAATAAAAACTTATTTGTGGTTTGCATTCCTTATTAAAGTGTCAGTATAAATTTGCTTTATGTGTGAAGTAAAAAATGTCTCTATTGAATACTCATAACTCCATTAAAATTACTACATGATTTTGGCTTCAGCATGGTTTACTTAAATGTCCTGTTATAGTGAAACTTCCTGGCCTAGCACTGGCACGTTGTTGGTTTTGAAAGGGCAAGGAGTAAAATGACTCCTTTTGACAGTAACTCTTGAGAGTGACTTACTGTGATCATGTTTATAAGAGGAAGCTTTGCAAGTTCCACGGGCCTTCTTCTTCCCGACTCTCTTGAAGGGTTATACAGCTTTTTTCCACACATGATACCTCCCCACCCGATCTCCATGACCCCTTCCTGAAAGACAAGAATTAATTAGTTCCAATGACCAGGAATTGTGACTCTGCTGTTTGTTTGACTTAATACCACGTGTTCACTAAGCCAAAATTCTTACTATTTCTATTATTCATAAAGCAAATTATTATTTTCCAGTATTAACATTATAAAGTATATCCACCGTGTTCTGTATTTTTCAATTTACAATTGTTTTTTTTTCTCTTTTTTTACTTTTCTCCTGTCATTCCTTTCCAAAGTATTTATTCTGTATATTTACCAAAAACTCAGTGCTCTTTTTCTGTTGCATTCTTAGACTTGGATTTCCCTCTGAGCTCCACATCCGCCTAGCTAGTTCCCATGAGGTATCTCCACTTCTCAAAGGCACTTCAACATATCCAAGACCTGTATAATATACCCCCGGGCCTGGCCCTCCTTTGATGTCACTTATTTCAGCAGATGACACCACCATCCATCAGGGCGAGCAAGTCACCCTTTGCGTTTTCTTCGTTCCTTCAAGGTCACACCCATCTACCACCAAGCCCTACTGACTCGCATTCTGAATGTCTGGAATGTGTACACAGCCATTATCTTAACCCAAGCCGCCGCCACGTCCTGCCTTCTACTCTGACTGTTTTTGTATCGTTCTCTGCTCCCGTCATGGATTCAAGGGCGGTCTTTTTAATGTGCAAATGCCATTGTGTTACCTTCCAGTTTATCTCCAGTAACTGTCTTCCATTTTTAGGAGTAAGACTACAGTCTTTCACACGGCCTTCTTTTCATTTCCCTTATGCCCCCCTTCCCAGGCTCCTCTCGTGTGACTCCATGATGCCCTGTAGTCCAACATCACTGGATTTCTCTCTTGGATCACAAGGTTATGCCGATGCTGTTCCCTTTGTCTGGAATACTTGCTTTCCTTTCGCTCCTCAGCTTTTTGCACCTAACAGACTCCTGCTCATCCTTCACAACCCAGCTCAAGTATCAGTTTCTCTGATAAGCCTTCCCTGATATCAATTCAGGTACCTTCATAATATACTTTATAAAACCCTGTTTCCCTAAGGTCATGATTAGATATCCATCACTCTTCTTATTTGATTATTACCTGTCTTTCCCACTAGGATGTAATTCATTGATTTTAACTTCCTATGGATTCCAGTTACTGGCAAAGTACATACAGTAGAGGCTCAGAAACTACATGATGAACAGATGAATGGAGATGAAAACAGAGGTTCGACTGTTGTAACCATCCGAGGGATCCTTGTGTATAAGTATTCCAAATGTTCTCAGTTCCACAAACATTTATCTGTCCTCTTCTACTGGCTTAGTAGTAAATGGGATACAAACAGCAAATATTTCTCCTATTAGCTGACAAGCTAGTACTCGTTACTCATTGTGTATAAAAAAGGCAAAGCCAATGTTTTAACTAGACAGACTTGCAGTGTATTTGGCATTATCGTATACTCTCGCTCCTTATAAGCGAGGGTTTCATTATTTTTACTTCCAAATTTTGGCTCACAATAGATACTATCAAAGCTTTTCAATTACAATCTGATCCTGAAAATTTGTTTAGAAATTAATTGCAAAACATATTTGCTAATAGTAGGAAATGGATGCCTTTTATTAGTAGAAAGCAAAATGTGCATTATCCTTGCCAAATAAAATTTAGCTTTTTCATGCTTAAACAAATTTGTAAGCAGTCTGGGAAGAAATCCATTATCAGGCACATTTTGAACTGTATCCAACAGAGAATGTTAGTCACTTACATGGTATAATTTTGAAATTAACTCAGAATAAACAATGATTTTCATTCAGTTGATGCCTGACTTTGTAGACAGTATCCCTTTTAACACAATTCCATTGATGCAGAGTAACATGGAGAGAATTTTTATCCTACTATCTCCTTTGTTTTAAAACCATTTTAGACTTTTAAATATTACTGCATGAGACAGTATGTTTCTCTATTTTTATTAAAAAATTTTTTAATGAGTATCAGGAAGTGGCAATGTCTTGTCCAGACTCAAATTTTGTAATGCCCAAGTATTTCAGAGTTGAAAAGAGAACAGCATCAGGATCCTGCCAAGATATCTAACTAACCCATCTTGCTTCCCAGGTGCAGCAACTCGGAGTTTATATATGCACCGGGAAAGCTGACTCTGACAAGGCCAAGGTCTGGGTATATATACAAGTAGATTAGCCAAGTGTATGAATCTATTCAATGATTACACTGTATGTGCAAACAAATGGTTGACCAAGTCAACATTTTTCAAGGGCCTTTAATGTGCCAATCCCTAGAAATACGACGCCAAACAAGTGTCTGCTGTCTAGGAGACGACAGGCACGGGTGGGACAATGACAAGCAACATCGAGGGAGAGATGCCTCCCAGTGCAGAGGGGCTCCGAACAAAAGGC
Source organism: Carollia perspicillata (assembly GCA_004027735.1). Taxonomy (NCBI): domain Eukaryota; kingdom Metazoa; phylum Chordata; class Mammalia; order Chiroptera; family Phyllostomidae; genus Carollia; species Carollia perspicillata. The sequence goes on from PVKM010006173.1 coordinate 18,873, forward strand.
TCTTTCTTGCTTTTTTATGGACAGGAGAGGCCGAGGCAGGAGGATAGGGGGCAGGGCTAGCAGTGGGAAGTAGCTGAGTCAGGGTGGAGAAAAGTGCTTCAAGGAGGCCTCAGGAAGGAGGCCCCCCCGAGGACGCGCTTGTGTCTAAGTTCTTGCCTGCAACTCCATCCAGAAAATTCCAGTATGTTGACTCTGGAAAGGGTGGCTTTTCCCATGACACCAGTTTCCCCCATGAACTGGCCTATGGTTGGGCCGGAAGGATCACACGTAGGATCTTGGCCGGGAGTAACCTCAAACTTGAAAACAGGGAGTAATGTGGGAGGATCTGAGCTTGCAGACTGATCACTCGGGCACCAACCAGTGAATGCGTAAATAGCTGGAATGACAAATCCGTGGTTCTCTCTCTCTCCCTTCCTCTCTGTCAAAATTAAAAACCTCACTGTTAGAGTGATCACTCTGGCAAAAGTGTGGAGTAGATGCAGAGGGGAAAGATGAGACACACACGGCAGAAAGAGGGCCCCGAGGTCCCCGACAGAGGGAGGAGGGCGGGAACCACACCAGGGGAGCTGCGTGGATGCTGGCCCCATCAGCTGGGTGAAGGGCGTTAGCTCCTGGAAAAAGGGAGAAGGTTCGAGGCGGGGACTGACGTTTTGAATTTAAGGCACCTGTGGAGCCCCGCAAGTGAAAACCTTCCACGGGCAGTTAGAATACTCAAATGAGCTCAGGCCAGGAACCCTGTGCAGGGAACAGAACGTGGGAATCACCGACATGACAAGTCTGCGCATTAACAGTGAGAAGGTGAAGTCTCCACAGGCAACGTTGAAGTGATATTCTAGAGGTTAACCCAGTTTTGAATGATACATGTAGGTTAGGTGTGTTTCGTTGCAAGTCAAAAATCCCTCTCATGTGAGTTCAGTAGGAAGGGCCTCAGAGCCCTTTCAGCCTAAGCATTGGTCAAGCGTTGCTTCTGGGCTGGCCCTATAGTAATAGCAACACTGTGTACATTTCCTTTGCGGCAAACACTTTTCATCCTGAGACCATATATACTGTTTGTACATGTTTTTAGCTCTACCTACACTGCTTCATTTGGATCTATTAATTTCACCGTGTGTTGGAGGACATCTTCTCTTCCGTAAAAATGCATAACTAACTCATTCGTTCAAATAGGAAAACACAAATGAAACGCACAGGACAACTCTGGTGGGTACTGTCGGTGCCTGACCTGGATCCCAGGTCGCTGGGCTGCGCACCCCACCCCAGCTGCTCTGAGTGCTGTATGCTAACAGTCCCCAGATGCTGCCTTTTCTGGAAAGCAACCTTCTACAGGTCAGATGCCACCCCACGGAGGTTACCCAGGCCCAGCCCTATCCCCACCCCAGTGTGGGCAACCAGCACCCCAAAATTGCCATGGGGATTAAAAAAAAGGGCAGGCGTGTTTCTGGAAGGTCCTGCAACTTACATCCCAAATATCTCTATGGGATCAGGCTGAGGCTAGATGCCGGCTGAGACGACATCCCTGTGTGTCTTCTGTCCGATGGCAGACTCGCTTCCCTCACTCCCTTTCTCCTGAGTGCCCACCTCCAAATATCGCAGGCACCTGAGTTGCTGACTCAAGTTCTATTTTGAAGGCAACTGTAGACATTATACATTAGAGTAGAAGGTCAGGTCGATGGTGGAGAGAAATAAAAGGAAAGTATACACACACACACACACACACACACACACACACATATACACACACAGAGGTGATGACTGGGCCATTTATATGACTCTGAGTTTCCAGGCAGCCAAAGTGAAAAGTGACACCTTTTCGCTTCAGCTCCAAAATGTGTTCAAACCAAGTCAACGAAGCCGACGAAGGAGGAGAGGTCCGTAAGTTGCCTGCAGTTCCTTCCGAGTGGACGGGACTCAATTCAAGTGCTAAAAAGAGAGCTCGTGTGATCCGATGAAGTGGAACGAAAGCCATTTTTGACATTGTGGTCTGAAATTCTTACATCGTCCATCTGTGGGCAAGCATCCTAACCAAGGGAAGTGGTCAGACAGTGAGCAGTTCCACGTGCTGTGCTCGCCACGAGCCCTCCTTAGCGAGATCTCTGCGATGTGGAGGCCGGCAGCCTCAGAACAAGCCTTTCTGAAAGCCCTTTTCTGCTGAAATTCTTGTAAATCCTCTGTGAGTCTTTCTTCCCTAGGTTCTCTGAAGACGCCTCCCGCGACGGGACAGTGTTCCTTGAAAAGGTCTTATTTCTCATCTAAGTAGCAATTTCCTGCAGTAAAACGAGGCTGCATTTCCATGGAGTCATTTAAAAGTACAGGTCCTATTAATTTGTGAATGCCCTCCATGTGGCAAAGCTGAATTATAAAGGCTTAACATTTGCAGTTTGGAAATTTCTTATGGTTGGCAGGGAAACATGACCCCCATCACAATGAGGGACTCTAATGTTCATGAATTATTTTGGCAACTGCTTCTCGGCAAAAAAAAAAAAAAAATCTACATAATCAGATCTGGATAATTTCCTGCCAGTTGGGTGTAGCGGCATCCTCTGCACACGGCAGGAAATGCACCGAAGACCAAAGGTTGGAACACTTAGCACTTTGGTGCACTCCTCAGTCTAGTGTGCCTGGGCTTCCCCAGACTTCTCCAAATTGACTGCTCTGAAATTGTTACATAACCAAGCCAATCTGATCTCTTCTTAACGTGACTGTGAAGAATCAAAGCATCAGTCTTTCCCAAGAATATTTAGTGACACACTACCCATCAGAATTCTTTGGAAAAAGAAGAATGTTTCATGGTAAAAAAAAAATGGATATACTCACCACGCAGTACATCCACTGCCTTAAAGATACACAACTGACGCTAATAAGCTACGAGCTTTGAGAAGTCTCACAGTAAAGAATCCGTCTGTGTTAACCACCCCCACTTCACAACTGAAAACAGACATTTGTACCTCACCAAGTTTCTAAAGACAAGGGACCAGGAAATGACTCAGCTGGGTGGTCTGGCTCAGGGTCTTTCAAGGGACTGCAGTCAAGCCGTTGGCCAGGGCTGCAGTTCCACTAAGGTTTGACTGGAGCAGGGGGATTGATTTCAAAGATTCGTCCCTCACAAGGCTGTTGGCCGGAGGCCTCGGTCTTCAGCACATACACCTACATCCCCACAGCATTCCTGAGGGCCCTCATAACATGGCGGCTGGCTTCCCAGAGAATGGGCCATCACAGAAATAGAGAAAGCAGGAAGCCACAGTGCTATTTGTGATCGTAGTCTGAACCCCACAAATGGTTTGGCCCATCACTTTCTTTACTTGACCACATAAGCTTTGGCTGTAATACCTATTACCATAGCTAATAATCCTGGAGAATGGGGCTTAATTGAGGAAATGCTGTGTTATACTCTTTATTTTCACTCAAGGGAATGTAGACCATGAAAAAAATACAGGTTTTGTATGTAAATTGGTAACTTGACCAAGTATCATCTCATTTAGGGTGATACTTGGCACCAAAATTTGGGACCAATTAATCCCAAATTTTCAATTATATCTTTCACACTTCTAGAGAAAAAAAAATATACAAGATTTTTTTAAAAAACCTTAATTGTTCCTCACATAACACTCATTCTATATAGCGTGTGTTATGTTTGGAGGCACTTTTATGGCTAAACAACATTCTGGACCATGGTACTGCCCCAGCTTAGATGGGAATGGTAACGGCTGCAGGAAGGACAAGGTGATGGTCATGGCCTCTGGCAGCACCCCCATGGGCTGCTGAGGACTTTGTAAAGCTACGAATCTTCAAAACTGGGAGCGGAATGTGCTCGATGCCCAGATCTGTTAGACACCAGTACTCATGATTAAACCAACTGAACCTCATTACGTATTTAAGAAAATCATCTTTGGTTTCATATAGAAGTTGAAGCTTTTCACGACGTGACCCAATAAAATAATTTTGGAATAGATCTTCTCAGATAGCTCATGACTCATTACACATCCTTTAAAAATCTAAATCTCAGAAGAGAAAGGAAAACTGGCCATTAAAGGTATAGGTACAATATTATGGGTGCTCCAAAAGAGAAATGCATTTCACCTTGCTCGGTGTTTAAGTATGCCTTTATTACATGCCATTGCATATACTTTATCATCAGGAAGTATTTCATATAAATAATATTTCTAATAAGATCTACAGTTCCTTTGTGTCCGGTGTAAAACAAGTGGTGTGTCAATGATCCTCTGAGAGCAGGGAGAGACTGGTATGCTCCTTAAGCATAAACTCAGACAAATCTCTTGTAGATTTATCTATTATAGTATATTACGTGGAAGACTGTTGCTATCACACTGGTGCTTGAGCTGTGTTTTCAATACTTTTTCCCCAACTTATTGTGGAGGAGAGTCATGATCACTGCTGAGCCCTTGAGCTGGACCCAGCTAGATCTGGGCGGGAACAGAGATGCCTTCCTCTACATTCCCACAGAGACTATCCACCCCTCCCGATGTCCCAGGCATGCTGGTTCCTGGACGAGGCCCTGGGCAAGCATGTAGGACATCTTCCCCTTATCTGGGGTGGGTCATGCCCTAGTAGCCCTATCCATCCTACTCTATATAATTCTTTAGTGTCTGCCATGCAGCATGGAGGATATCCATGTCCGTGCAGCATGGAGGATATCCGTGTTGTCTTTTTAAAAAGATTTTATTTATTTATTTTTGTAGAGAAGGGAAGGGAGAGAGGGAGAGAAACATCAATGTGCGGGTGCCTCTTGTATGCCCCCTACTGGGTACCTGGTCTGCAACCCATGCATACGCCCTACTGGAAATTGAGCAAATGACCCTTTGGTTTGCAGACCAGCACTCAATCCACTGAGCCACACCAGCCAGGGCTCCATGTTGTCCTCTTGATGCCAAAGATGTGCCTCGAATGTAGATCCCCTTAATAAACCCTGTTAATTGACAGACGGGAGTGGCCAGCCTCTTTCTTCAGTCTCTACTTGCCCTCCAGGTACGGAAGTAGATGTTCAGTCTCAGGGCTCTTCCTGTCATAACACTTAGGAAGCTAGCTATTTCTAAACGGTGTGGTATGTTATACAAATGGCTTTTGTGGTCATGGCCATGGGCTCCCTCTTGCCCCTGCTCCACTGTGAAGCAGGCCCCTGGGTCAGGTGGTATCCATGCCTGTGGATCCGGCATTCCATAAGCCCCTGGATTGTGCTGTATTCTGAGGTTTTGTGAGCAGGAAAGGTAAATCTCTACCTGTAGTAGTTATCGATCCCTGTGAGGAAAAACTGCTGGCCCTTCCAGGGTGGGAGGGGCTCAACGTAATCAATCTGCCACCAAACGGTCAGTTGGTCTTTTTGATGAATGGTGCTCTATGGGGAGATCAGTGTTGGTCTCTACTGCTGGCAGTTTACAGACATTGAGGAGCAGAAGCCAGACTGGCTTTTAAAAGGGGGAGGCCCCAGACCAATGGCAGGAATGGTCTGGTCTTAATAACCCTACTGTGTTCAGCTGTTGGCTGGGAGCAGCCTGACAGAAGTCGGGCCTGGGGTAAACCGTGTGGTAGATCCGAACAGCGTACACCCTGGAAGTTGTCAATCAACTCTACGCCGCACAGCAGGTTTTCTTGAAGGGAGATCTGAATGGGGCACCCACGTGACTGGCACAGGTAGTTTACCCCCCCTGCCCTATGGGGAGAGAGGAGAGTGGACAAGAAGACAAGCACCACTGAAGGCATCGGAGGCTTCCTTGTTACTTGGTTTTGTCCAGGTCTCTAATGAGTGATTCAATCAAATACAGCTAATACGCCTACCTGTGCTCGAATTCTTAGAGAAACCCAGAACTCTCCCACTTCTCTTCCGACCTGGCCACAGACCTAATCCCAAATAGACTCATATCTTGCCATTAATGACCCAAAGTATATTTGTGACTAAGGGACTAAATTAGTATGACCAGTGGAAAAAAGTGATAAGGAAATTTTAAAAATGATTTGTGGCTGCATCATCGACACCCTGGGTCTGTGTTTCTTTGATTTGCATTCTATTTACAAATTGTCATGGAGGATTAATTATGGTTTCAGTGAAAAAGAAGCATTGTACCATAGGCAAGAAGTCATAACGACACCACACTATGGAAATACAAGTAGAAGTAACGTCTCTGACTTTTTAAAAATATTAGGCATGAAAGAAAATATGCATCTTTTCGTTACCTACAGTTTTTTAAAGGGTATCTGGATGGAAATTTCTGGTATTTGTGGAGTTTTGCTCCTGCTGCTATGAATCATTTCTGCAGGAAAACATATTCTGCTCAATCTTGTTGCCCAGTTGCAAGAAAGGGATAATTTACCTTTCAGATCCCAAAGGGGCTTCATTATTATATAAGAAAAAAAATAAACAAGTCGGACCGACCCAGAGGCAGGAAAGGTTCTGGAATAGCCCGAGGGTGATGCTGACCACAAACAAAATGTATCAGGAATCTCCCTTCACCCTTTAAATGAATCTATAGATGCCCAATGACTTTAACTAAATTAGATGCAATCATCTCAAATAAGTTGGTATAATTACAGCATATCCAATTACATCTATTCAGAAGCCATATTTCTTTCTTTGATCAATTAAAGTCAGTAAGGGGAGACTTTAATTAGTGCCAGCCCTCTGAGAATGAAGAATATGAAGATTGATACAGCCTGGAATATTAGTGGTTCCAGAAGTCTCATTTGCCCCCAAATATATTTCCCACTGCTTTCCTAAAGGAACTGTGTGTCTCTTGAAAACCCCAGAAGTGCATGTATTTTCAAAAGAGGCATACATGTTACCCCAGTGTTTACATATTCTTCTCACTTCTGGGATAGGAGCCCAAGGAAGTAATTTTAGGGAGGGAAAAAAAAACTTTGTAAACACTGAGATGTTTTAAACGTGTCAATTATGTGACCAAATTCCCAGTAGTTGCCAGATCACAGGGACAGGTGGGGTCACGCCATTAGTATGACCTTGACATTCTGGGGTCTCTTCCTCACCCTCCAGTGAATGCAGCTCCCAGAGGTGTCTCCCGTGAGTCCACAAGCAAGTGTCCTGGTGAGTCTCCTCTTTGTGTCTCTCAGGAGGCACTGCCACCTCTCATTAAGTGTCACTGTGGCAGGGTAGTATGAAGCTAGGAAAATTCCTGGACAAGTGGAATGGGGAAATGGAGACAAGAACATTAAACAAGGCCAAACACTTTGAATAACATACGGCCAGCTGGTGAATCGCAGACCTTATGTTCCCCAGCCAAGGACATTTGAGAGCAAATGGTTTATACCTCTTCCCCCTAACCAGGGAATACACAGCTTAAATCACCCTGGTCTGGGACATAGAGAACACAGACCAAATTAATGCCATTTGTGCCAGCTAAAGTCCTTGGGTTTAGGACAGATGAAGTCAGACAGATGAAGGACAGATGAAGTCAGAGGAACAAATAACAGAAACCCCATTAGAGTCAGAGAGACCCAAAATAAAAATAAAACAGGAAAATAGACCAAAGAATAATCCCCAACCCTCCCCCGCATATGCTCATTTTGATGCATCACCAGATTAAAAAATATGCCTGGAAAGCTGATACATATTCTGCTTCCCCCAAGATTTTGACCCACAGAAGAGAGGTAAAAACCCTCAGGACAAAGACCCCATGTGGGCCTGTTGTAGAGCATGCCCGTGACCCTTCCTGGGCATGAACTTTTTACTTTTTCCTAAACCCTGAGGGTCCTATCTACAAGAACCTGTCTCCATGGTCCCCTTTTTCTCTGACTCCTCAGTGAGCTAAATGCAGCCACGTCTTGGCTCACTTCCTTCCTGTAACGTTTCTAGGGAGCCGAAGCAGAGCCCTGCCTAGGTTCCCTCCTGTTGCTTCTTCTAGCCTAAGTCCTTCCTTGTTTCACTGTCCCCGGCTTTCATAAAAATATTCTCAAAATTACCTGGACTTGTGTTGTGAAATCTTTCCTCCACGAAGTCAAGAACCCACATATGACAGCTGGTCCGAGGCAGACCAGCTCCGGGCAGCTCCCTGTCTGCTAACCCTCCTCACCACGGCCACTCTTACGGAACACTCCACCTGTGACATCTGTGACTCTTCTGTTGCTAAAGCTGTGCCACTGTTGGGGCCACCGTGGGGAATAGCCCCAGAAGCAATTTTGCTTCAAGACTTCAATAGTTTACTGAGAAATTGAATTGTTAAAGGCTATGTTATTTTTTTTTACCTACAGCCCTTTGCCTCCCATATACAGAAATGAGCCCACATGGCTGGATTGGGTATAGATTTTGAGTGACAGCCACCGACCCACACTGAAAGTGGTATTTCTTTCAGGTCTTGGCATTTTGTTGCTTTGCTAAAGTCACCATGCTGTACTTCTCTTCCCGGCCCCCACCAGCCAGGCTTCCACTGGGCACAGAGCACCAGCTAGCTAAATGAGACCAGACACATCTAGATTTCAGGTGAGGCTCAAGGTCGAACTGTCACCACAATTCTATTACCAAAACACTGGAAATAAAGCCCATTCTTAGTCGATTACAAGAAAAAATATTCAGTCAAATATGATGTAAATAGTAAAACATTGCAAGTATAAAAGTCTGCAATCTAAAGTTAAATATTTAAAAAATCATCATTTAGGAAGCACATATCATATTCCCAGAATTTGTAGTAATAGCATATATGAAGAAAACAAGCCCTATAAAAACATATACAGTGTATTGTGCTTATATACTTACATAAAATAATATATTAGAGTCTAGAGAAATCATGTATCTCCCCAAAACTGTCGTGTGGAGCAGAGGGAAACATATATGGTAACCCACTAACACTTGAAAGGTTCGTTAAAGAACTCGGTAAGGTCCCACGGGAGAGGGGGAGCAGATGACAATTCTGTCTGAGCCGGAAAGTAATTCCTGTCCAGAGGATGTGGGCTGGCCAAGGTGGGAGACCAGGCCCGGTGGGCCCTGGGGTGGCCTAAGCCTTGTCTTGGGGGGGAGAACAACAGGGAGGATGATTCGATCTCGGAGAGGGTACATTGATTCTTTTTTGGTTATGCTTTGGGCTGACCCAGATTTCAGTGTTTATTTCCTCCTAGAGCGTATCGAATGGCCAGGGGCCTTATTCAGAAGCAAAAGCAAACTTTTCAAATAACATTGATTTTTTTCGTGCTTGCTCTAACTCACTTAAACTCGCAGGGCTTCTCAGTGCTTGACTCTCCTCCCTGTAAATCCCCGTATGCTCATTACAGCTGAATAGCATATGGCACGTACATGCCGTTATATTAATAAAGGACATTAGAGCAACCGCAAAGGCTCGGCTTAAGTCCCTCAGTGTTCAGATAAGAGTAGGAGGCAAACCCTTAGCAGTACCTCTGATTAACGGAAAGAGCTCATCTTTGCTCATGGAGTTCCAGAGTTACAAGGCTTTCTTCAATCTTCCTGAAATTTTAGGGAGACACCTAAGGCTGATCCAAGCACGTCGAATGGAAAAGTTGACAAGCTAAAAATAACCGTAGTGATTAAATATCTGTGACTCCAGCTTAAAGCTTTTTCAGCTTCAGAGTCAACTTTAGGGGCTCAGTATACTTAGTAATGACCCCTCAAACCTTGTCCAAAGGACAGAGTAAAAAATGATGGCATTTCCTGGGTATAGGCCATTGGTCACTGTGATTAAGAAATGTTTTAGTCAATATTTGAGGGGTAAAAGAGAAAAGAAAAAGATCTTAGACAATACTGGTCTCCTGACATATGTCCCGCGATGCTCCGTGACAGGAATATCTTCTAATCTTCTCCCAGAGAGCCTATTTTTCTTTACTTGGGAGTTCATATATAATTTACATAACACATAGTCTCTCAGGGTGTTGAATTATGCTTCCTTGAAGGCAGGTACTATAGTTCCTTGTAGATGACTGCTTTGTTTTGCTTGTTCACCCATAACACACTTTGGTGGCTTTAGTTTGGGGGGGGGGCGGGGGAGGAAGTAGAGGAGGGAAGAAGGAGCCAATGTAGCAGACACGAAAATCGACGTGGCAGGGGATGATTTCCTTACAAGTTCTTAATTTTCATTTTGCTCAAGAATCTTTGAAAGGGGTCTTCTCCAGAGCAGGCTGTCCCCCAAATGCCTGTTGGGTTGCATATTTTCTCCAGAAGTCCAGTTTACAGATGAGCCTCAGATTCCACAGGTCAAGTTCCTCGGAAAGCCATAGCCTGGGTGTCTATGGGTAGTCTTGCCCCTCCATACCCAGGATCACACCCTCATCATCTAATAGCCACCATCATGAGAGTAATAACCAATGAACGCCTAAAGATACACCAGGAGAACCACGTACCAAGGTCAGACCTGCAGACGCCACAGCAGCTGGTTGTCCCGCTCAGCTAGGCCGTGTCCCAGGAAGCCCTCCTGCTGGGTCATGGCACTCCTGTGGTAAGCTGAGGTCTCAGTGAGTGCCAGCAATGCGTGTTCTGCACACACACCTCAGGGGGCCCGCCCACGGGGAAGTACCTGGCTCCTTCCTGGGGCCCAGATCCCTGCTCTTGTAGCAGATCTGATGTAGATCTGCTGTCGGAGCGTAGCTCTGGTTCTTCCAGACATCTAAGGACCACTCACCACAAACCATGTGGTGAAGCCTTCCTGCTACTTCCTTAATCCTGCCCTAGGTCACGAAGGAACCCAATTTTCCACCTCAGCCTTAAACTCTAAGGCCATCCTTTCCTTTCCCCCAGGTTTGTCCCATCCCCTGTCACCAGCATCGGCACTAGCAGAACAGCCGCACGTGGTCGTGGGAAGGAGGTGTGTTTGGGGAGCAGGAAAAGGGCATCTCCTTCCTCCTAAACTCGGTGTCACCCTTAACCCAAAGCCCCCCCGTAGAAACCCACTCTGGCACCAGCTATGGGGAAGAGATGTGACCGCTTCTAGATCTCAAACAGATTGGAGACCAGAATAGGTAGATCCTTGAGTTTCTGGAAAAACGTGACTGAGCTCTTTCCTCAAATTAAAAGGCTACTGAAGTAATGCCTAAATTATATAGCAGTTTCTTCTCTCTACATTATTGTCTGAACTCTTTATTTTGTGCAAGTAAAGGTGTGTCCACGGTGACTCAATAAACCTTACATAGCCTTTGACTAGTGAATATTTCTGAACACCATGTAGAAGAGGCTTCTGACCTAGGAAGTATTTTGGCTGCTTGAGGGATTCAAACGTATTGTCACGTCATCACAGTGTTGGGGCACAGAATGGACGGTAGGACATGTTCTGGCTCTTACGCACAGTACACCAACCACCAGGCCTTTTAATTGGCCAGAGATGATCTGTTATGTTATGTGGATCTAGTCAAAAGGTAATCAAGGTTATCGTTTCCTGAACCAGAGTATGTATGACTAAAATACTGATCTTCAAACAATGTTCACTAAATTGAATAAACATAAGGACTCTCTGAAAAACATCACTATTTCTTTTAATTTAGGAATTTGCCTACCGATAACCTTGGTTGAAAATTGCCCCATTGGATATTTAGCATTTAAAAAAAAGGTACTTAGACTGAACTTGAGAAGAATTACTCAGGGTGGAACAGAAAGTGTCCTAGCCTTGATTCTGTTCCTAATCCTGCTGATACCTAAAGATCACACCACTGTGTGATGATTTTACCGACCCTCCTGAGTTGTGGACCCAAAACAAAGTCCTTCTGCCCAGAGCTGTTCTCACCTAGTACAAGACTGAGTTCGGGAAAGCGGAACCTTTATCCTTTGATCAGGATTGGAGAAGTGTGAGCTCGGGCTCCAGTGGCAGCTTCTTCCTGATGGGGAGGAGCCTTCTGTATTTATAGCCCGTGGTGTGGAGTGATCAAATTCTTTTAGGCATGCGTAGTAATTCTTGTGTTGTACTCAGCCCTTTTGCACATGGTCCTTTCTGCACATGATGGCGCATTGCCATCCTGGTCTTTGCGGTTGTCACCTTGTACTTTGTAGCCCGGAATTCTTTTCAGTTCCTGTAAGCAACCATAGCTTGTGAAATAGTTCATGTACTGGGAGATGTTAGCATCTTTTGGATGGTAGCCTGGTAACAGTGACAAGCAAGGCGAGCCTCACTTTCCCCATATCGGAAATACATGGCTGCAACTGAATAACCCCTTTAAGATAAAAATTTCTGACACTATCATGCCTTCAAGGTCAAGTGCCTTCTTTTGTAATCTCCTGACCCGTTAAAATCTATTATAATGAGAAATAGAAATGGAAATGGAAAAAGACGAAGGACAGACCAATTCAGCCATTCAGAGATGAAAAGTAACCCGGACTCATATCACCAGCGGGAGGAATGAGTGCTCCTTTTATCCTGATGTGAGAAGAATTCAGTTACTTTCATTTTCAACCTCATGTCAGGCTGCCGAGCTCCATTCAAGGCTGTGAGAGGAAAACGCAGGGCACGCCGGTCATTAATATTGGGAACAAAAGGTGTCATGACACTTGTCCTATTGTGAGTGGCATTCCATTCAGGGGAGGTTGTAAACATGTTTGGCACGTCTTGGTTGTCACTTTCCTATAGGAGATCTTTAGAAAGCATGCTGGCATGCTTCCAGGTAGAATATTTATCCCTCTAATTTCCTGTACAGGAGCTATTTATCTGTCTCCTAGGCAGTTCTCACCCCATCTCAGAAGTAGATTAGAAACCTAGAGTCAAGGAAGACTGATCACCTGTGCGTCAGGGCATAAATATGAGCGAGCACAAAACAGATGAGAGACATTAACATGCGCTAAATGGTAGTGGGACGACGAGTTAGCTATTCATTATTAAAATGGAATTGCTCCCGGGGTGTACTTCTTACAGCTACATGTTGTTTAACCTCTGTGGTGAGTCGTTTGCTTGGCTTACAGCCGTTTTGTGCAAGTGGCTTGATTCTGAAATCTTGTATTTCCAGCAGGGACCAGCGTCAGCAACTCCACAGAAGTGGGTTAATGTCTTTGCAGAAAATGCATTTGGATTGTCATTTTCCCAGTGTCTTAACTTATATTCTAGATTCAAATTATATTCCAAAAATATTGAGGAAGCTCACAGTAAAAGACACAGGTAATAAAAAAATAAGATTATAACCAAGACCCAAATTCACATAGAAAGAATTTTCATGCGATGCTTCAGGAATATACAATCTTACTCCTTTGAGCGGATGTAGAAATCTCTGACTCGCTGTCTGAAGGGATTGGGATGTGTTTAATTCGTCTGCTTCTTTCTGAATCCAGACAGAGGCAGTAAGCTTTACTGGGCACTTATTATATTTTAGGCACTGTTAGGGACTTTATAAATATTGACATTTAATTATTCCAAGAATCCAAGGAATTGGATCTCATTACTCTTCTTTTACCAGGAAGAAAAAAAGAACTATGTCTCTGAGTTACACCAAATAATTTACTCAAGATAATACAAGGAATAAACGAGAGGACTGATATTCTATCCCAAGTGTCCTTGGACTATAAAATGTATGCTCCTTTCACTACTGCCTAATAAGATACAGAGGTAGAGCACTGGTTGAGATAAGAATCGACTTGATGTTCTACTCCTAGGCTAGTAAGAATTATACTTCTCAGTTTTTATTCCTCATGAAAGATGCATATGTTGTTGATAGATTTATCTGAAATTTACACTTTTAAGTATCCCAGTCTCTAAGAAGAGACAGTGAATGAAGCGTTAATGAGATATTTTTTTTAAGGTCCGGTCCTTCCCTCGTCTTATTAAGATGCCAATTTTCCTCTTTTTGGTCACTGGTCCCGCCATACGGACATTCCTTCCCCAACTGTCAGGTTTTGATAACACGTGGCCTCTGCCAGGAATCCGTGCAGCCTAGCTGCGTGTGCACGGAGGCCCATTTCAGTCGGGGGAACAAGGCGAAACCTTGAACTCAAGTCATTGAAACACGTTAGCCACAAACCTTCCCTTTCCCCTGAGAGAGGATCGATTTCTTAAGAAACTGACAAATCTGTTGAAATCTGGTTGAAAAACTAGCCAGAAGACACACACGAGACTTTTGAGAGCTGGTTAGTTTACTGAACTCATACACACAACACGAAACAAACGAGTCAAATTTGCTGGACACCATGACCAGGTCATGGAAACCTCGACCAAATAACCCAGCCTTCGCGATGTGCCCCGAGTGTTCAGAGGACCATCCCAGTCCAAGCTGAGTCGATTCCGGCTCCCCTGACCCAGCGTGGAGGAGCCCGGGAATGACAGTTGTAGTTCCTTTCGGCTCCATTCTGGGGTCATTATTGTGCCTGGGAAGCTACAGATACTGGACTCAGGGTCCAACATCCACACACAAAATAGCTCCAAAATATAACTACTGTAGTGCTGGGCCATCTGTTCAGTCTCAGCTAAGTGTCACACTGAGAAGACATTTATAACCAAATGTCCAAAATGAATCGTAAGATAATATTTACTACAGCCTCGGATAAAAAAAACACAGAGAGGGATTTCATGTCAGGTCAGCAGCAAAAGTACTTACATCCACCTCCTTCCTAAAAGGCCTTTATTTAAATCACCGTATGCTTATTACCCCCAGCCCTGACTCCCAGTCCCCCAATTTTTTTCTCTCTTCCAACTATCCCGATTTATCTCAATACGGTTCTGCCTCTTCCTCTGCTTCTCTTCTCTTATCTTCCTTTTTTCCCTTTTATGCCCTTCTCAATAGAATTCAACATGCAGTTTCTAAAGTTTCGTATTAGCAGAGGTCCAGTCAAGAGACAAAAAAACAAGAGCAAAGAAACCCTAATTAAAATGTGTATCTAGGAATACAGTTGATACCTGAGAAAATGAAAGGGTGTTTTTGCACCCGGGCGCGGTCTGGCTTTGCAGCCTGTTCGTGTTCAGTGTCCTGTCCCCATGCTTCGCCAGTGGCGGTGCTGCGCGTCTGACTTCCAGCGTGTGGGTTGAATGGACTGCAGCCGTTCCCATGGCTGCGATTGGCTATCTAGTTTACAAGAGACTTGATGTTAAAGGTCATGGCAACCAATCTATGGTTAACCTTCCCATTCAGAAAGACAGCCCCAAGACCGTGCATGCTTTTGACTTGGAGAATTTGGGAGGTGACCACTTTGTGCCGCCATTGTTGGAGGTCCCAAAAGTTCCCACTCCGTGATGGAGCTCACACCAAACACAACAAAGAGACTGGAGACCACGCGGGACCTCTGATCATTAAGAGAACAGAAACTTAAAAAAGAAACAGTTTCGATGCTGCAAACCTGGATCAGTTTATCCAGATTACGGAGCTACAGTGACAACCACTTCTGTCTAATTCGCCTGCTCTGGGTTCTAGGTGTGGTATACTGTAAACTATAGCTTTCATATGGATGGCCTTTGCCTTACTTTGAAGCATCCTGGTGCACATTTGTTTAAACAAACAGACAGACAAACAAACAAACCAAAAACCCACCCAAAAAAACCCAAAACAAAAAACAAAGTGGGGGGCAGTGAAACCAACCTCTATAGTCTGTGGGCTATTTTGTTTTTGTAAGGTTTCTTCACATTCAGTATAATTATAATGGGATGTAGTTGTATGTCGAAGTTAACAAATTATTCTCAAACTCATGTTAAAAAGGAAAATGGAAGTGTGAAAAGAGAACTTTACAATATCATCGAGCTGGCAACCACAAGGAGTCACTACCACCCCCAGCACTGACACAGAAAAGGACGATGCTGAAATTCTTAAAACTTAGAAACCAAAAAGGGATCTTCATGTAGCTCAAACGCTGACCTCTGAGTGGGAGGTGCTGCTTGGCAGGTGAAGTTTCTGAGGGGGGAAGCCTGAGCGAGCGACTTCTGCAGGTCTCTAAAACCCTGCAAACTCAGTTCAGCTACTGCTCGATGAAGAAATCCCTGCTCTGGGATAAAGAAGTTATCCTGGGGTCACTCTCACAGAAATGACAAGCGGATCGATAGCCCACAGGAAGCCAACAGGATATAGAGCAACTCTCTATTCCACTTCTTCCTCCAGGTTTAGAGTCTACCTCTGGCGCCCTCTACAGGCAGAGCTTAACACAGAGCCAGATGACAAAGCAGAAAAGTGTTTGCTGAAGGCCCATGGCCAGCATCGCAGCTGCAGACTGAGCAAGGTGGGTTTGGAGTTGATGGGCAGTAATGCAGTAATTGGTTCAGCCCACCCTCTGCTGCTTAGCACCACTCAGCCCTCTACACACATTTTCACTTTCATACGTACAAATAGGCCCTTTCTGCCCAAGACAACGGAACGATCTTTCTTACAATTGAGACATTATCATCCCCGCCCCCAAATGAAAAGATACCAAGTCTAACAGCTAGTGTTTTCATTTGGGGGCTCCACATACGACTTCTTGAAATCAGTCACAGTCCCATCCAAATATTTTGCTCTTCCTTCCTCTAATACCCATTCCCTATTTCCACTGATTCAGCTCAGCTGGTCAAGGCTCTATCCCTGGTTACGGGATATGGATTCACTCCCCAAGGATCTGAATCCTTAGTGAGTTTGTCTTTCGTTGCTGTGGTAGCTTTCCATTAACTTTTATGATTGCACATAAAAGTCCTAAGAAGTGTTCCAAGAATTTTCTCAGCCCTGGACATAATCCTTCCTGCTTCATTTGTATAAATTCAACCTGATCTCATCATAGAAATTGGCATCCGTCACCCCAGCTGGTAGACAACAGCCCGTTTTCTTGGGTTGATTTGGTGGCACAGGCAGCCTGAGTTGGCCAGATGACAGTCTCACTTTCCAAGTTAGTGGAACCATTGTCGTTCGTCTGGTGGAAGAATGTCTTGCTTAAGAAACAAATTTCTAAATCATCAGTGCCCAAAGTTACAGCATGAGGAATGGAAAATTCTGTGAGTGGCTTCCTCAGTGTAACAATGGGAGGAGTCGCTCCAACTTCCATGCCTTGGTTCCCAGATATGTGTGTGTGGGAGAAATGGCACCGTGCAGTGAGTCTGATACAAATTGCATAACGTGCCTTATAAAACAGAAGCCCATCCCTTTCAAAGCAGGGTCTTCTAATCGATGCCACTGCTGAGCCTTTCCTATGCTATTCCTACTTCATGTCAAGCCAGTGCTTCGGGATAATAGGGAGTGTTGCACAATCAATTCGTCCAGTAGGTATGACTTCTCTGCTACCTTTTTGCTATAAAATGAGTTTTTTCTTTCTTCCTTTTTTTTTGTAGAAATGTTGTGTGGAATATCATGACAAATAAAACAATTTAAAAAAATCCTTCTGTAAGTCCACGAATGGTGGCTCTAGGAAATTCCTGTGCAGCAAAGAAAATCCATGTCCAGAATATGTGTGTGTTCCCCGGAGGACAGATCTGCAGCCACGTGGGAGGGAATGCAATGGCATGCGCCTGCCAGCAGGGGGCTGGGTAGTCTCTCTGGGGAATGATGCTTTAACTGTACTGCACATCGGTCTCTGCTGTTGGCAGGTTAGGCATCCTCTCAGAGAACAGAGTCACCACAGAGCTTTACAAAGTTGCAGGTACTTTTCATATGTATGTCTTTCTCAATAGCTTGGCAAAGAGATTGTCTTCCGGGCCCTCTTGGGGGTGTAGTTGGAGTATTGATGTACAGTTTGCATGTGGTGTGGTTCTCTGACCGTGACTTGAGCTGAAAGTTGAAAGACTTGTGATTGCCATTTCCATTCTGCAAGCACACCAATGTGCTCACGAAAATCCATCTCATACCACAGACCTCGTAGCTGTCCTTGTTCCCATAGCAGTGAAGTGCAGTAACAACTTGAATCCTCAGTTCCCAAAGCACTTTCTTCAGGAAATACTTCACACAGTCAATCGTAGGTAGTAACTTGATTAACTGTGATGAGACTGTGTGCCATGGGCTATCAGAATCCCATTTCTCACTGGCAAGGAGTTCAATACTGCATTCAAGCTCAAGAACATGGCCAGCTAATCCCAAAATAACTTTGAGGATCTGATTCCCAAATTGACCCATAGAAACAATTTCTAGGTAAGTTAGGGTTTGTTCAGGAGATGGACACAACACTACCTATTGGAAGCAAGAAAATTACACATAAAGAAGCGTTAACCAGTTAGAAACTTCTTAGATAGGTAAAGCAAAGCATGAAAATATAACCCTAAAATATCTGGGATATCAATTATAGAAAGTAGTTACCACCCCTGGGGCTGAGGTAACAAAGGGAAGAGGTTGGTATTATTAAAACTTAGATTGCGCCCTGGCCAGTGTAGCTCAGTGGATTGAGCGCAGGCCTGCAAATCAGAGGATCACGGTTCGATTCCCAGTCAGGGCACATGCCGGGGTTGCAGGCCAGTTCCCAGCGGGGGATGCACGAGAGGCAACCACACATTGATATTTCTCGCCTTCTCTCCTTCCCTTCCTCTCTAAAGATAAATAAATAAAAAATTTAAAAAAATCTTAGATTGGGAGTCTAAGGAGCTGGAATGCAGACGTCAGAGAAGGAGGTGCTGCTTTGCTACTGCTGGCGTATCTGAGCTCAGAGAAAGGGCCCTGTGGGCAAGGGACCCAGGTCTCTGGAGAGCGGGCATTCATCCTTTCTTGCTGGCATTTCTGGGAGGAGGACAGAATGAAGCTAATTCTGCAAGTGAAAGCAAGTCTAGAAGGGATTTCAGCTGCTGCTATGGAGGAGAAAAGGCGGCTGCTATGAGGGGGTGCAGAAACAATTCTGAAGGGTTCAGGGAGGACTGCCCTCGGGAAGGGTAGAATGTGGCTCGTTCCTCCTGCAGCCTTGCAATCCCCCCTGAGTGCCCCTTGTTGGTAGAGCCTCACAGGGAGCAGATGGCCGAGCCAACAAGATTTGCAGAGCTCAGCCCTGGCATCACAAAGCAGCGTATAGAAGGGTGAGTGTGGAGCTGGGGGCAATGACTTCATAACTGGCATTTCTTCTAGTTCTGCTCTTGTCCCCATTTGCTTTCTAAATCCAACGCAGGAATCTGCTTAGAAGGCTGATGATATTCTATCTTCAATTAATTCAATAAAATCATGTTCCCTGTTCCAGAGGCATTTGGTGCTATGGCAACTTGCTCCTCTCCTCCTGGCCTTTGTGGTTTCACTGTCCCCTGGTTTTTCCACAACTTTTCTGACTGTTCTCTATCAGTCTCATTCACAGGCTTTTGGCTTCACCCCTCAAACCTACCCTTCCTCCTATATTTGCCATTTGAACAAATGGCTTTAATTTATATGTGGTCATCCAAGCTAGAAATTAAAGAGTCACTTTCCTATTTTATCCAGCCTTTTAACCCGATGGGATACAAAACCTGAACGTTCTACTTACTCTCGAATCATCTCTCACATATCCTTCCTCCCTCCATTCTGCCCCTGACTGGCCCCCATCCCGACTCATTAGCTCCCTTCTAACTGACCTCCCTGACCGTACTCTAGGCCCTTCTAACCCATCACCCACACTTCCCTGTCTGAACTTCCTCGGTAGATCCGACCACTTCAGCTCCCTGGTGGTCACCCAGCACTGGGCTAGAATCGCCAGAGGTACTTTCCAAAACACAGATGCCTGATCCTGCCACTAGAGACTTCATTTCAACTGGTGTGGGTAAGTGCCCAGTCTTTTACATTTTTTAGACATTCCCCAGTTGATTCTAATGTTCAGCCACATTGGTGAGTCATGGCTCGACCTTTCAGATCCTGTACTTCCTATACGCTGCTTCATTTCGATTTCTCTAACCACATCTTCAGATCTTTCTCCCAAATCATCATGTGCCCCAGTCTTCCCGAACCACTTAGTCTCACTTTGTTTTCTTGTCTCAAATGTCCTCCTCACTCCTCCTTATAAATTCCTCATCATCCTGTAAGGCTCAACACAGGCACCATTCTGGGAAGCGACTATCCCCAACCACTAGAATTGTGTAACAAAGAGCTAAGAGCAAAAGTTTGGCAGTCTGAAAGTTTTCGCCTCAACTCTACCCTTTATAAAATCTCTCTGGCCTTGGGCAAGTTGCTTTGCCTATCTAAGCTTCAAAATTTCTTCCGTAAAGTGGTGGTAATATCTGGCCCAGAGGGTGGGTGCACCAAATAAATAACGTATTTGCACTGCCTAGCATAGTGCCTACCACCTAATAGTAATTAGTAGCATATGCCTTATACTATTTATATTTATTGCTCATCAATTGTGAGCACAGCACTGTCTGGGACAATATCTTCCATTTTTGTGCTACAATCCTTAATACAGCATCTTACGCAACATGAGTACTAAATAACATGCCTATTAGTGAATAAAAATATGGTTCCTGATCTAGATATCTCAGAGTTTATTAAGATTGATAGAAAACCAATCTTTCTCTGTGAATTTTAGTTTATCCTTTTATCTGACTTCTATGTGGTAAGTGATACAGCAG
Organism: Carollia perspicillata; assembly: GCA_004027735.1. NCBI lineage: Eukaryota > Metazoa > Chordata > Mammalia > Chiroptera > Phyllostomidae > Carollia > Carollia perspicillata. The sequence continues at coordinate 39,194 of PVKM010006173.1, forward strand.
AATTTCTTTTCTTAATTCAGAAATTAGAATTATTCACTTATCTCAGTTCCCATTTGTGGACAATATATGCCTTTTTTCAACAATATTTATTGGGTACCACATGCATCAGGCATCACCCTAGGTACTGAGGAGAGATTTATGATCCTCTATTTTGGTTCTGTACATATTTAGAGGTACAGAAGTTGTTGAAGGAAAGAAGGAAGGAGAGAAAAAAGGGAGAAAGAAAAGGAAGGAGGGATGGAGGGAGGAGGAAAAGGAAGACCTCTGAGTTGGCTGCTTTCTCCATGCACTCTCCTCCACCATCTCCACTTTTACTAATTTCTTCTTTTCTCTTTAAGGGTTTTTTTTTTAAAGCGTCTATACAATCTCTTAAGACCTGTGTCAAATGCCACCTTTCCACAAGACTCTGGCGAGCCTCCATTTGGAATTAATAATTTTCCAGGGAATAGCTGATCACTGCACTCTGTGTCTATGTCACACCCACCACCGTCACACCCTGTTGGAGACAACTGGTCTACCTCCAACTCTACCTGCAGACTGTGTATTCTTTGAGGCAGGGGTGAAGCCATGTATCTTTATACCCCGTATAATATAAAGCATAGCCCAATACAAAACAGTTATCCAACAACTTTTTTAAACTGAAATGTTATCTATTATCCATAAGTGATTGGATTTTTTAACTCTCTTTTTTACTCTCATTTATTAGAATATTTTTACCACAATCAACAGGATTATCAGCAACATCATCATTATTGTCACATGAGCATAAATGTTTTTTATGATTAGAGAATTTTAAAAAAGTTGAAAAAGTGAATTTCTTTCTTAAAACTTAATGGGAAAAAACACAACCACAAAATCACTATCTTTAAAACTTCTGCAGTGAAGGTAGAAAAAACACCACATATTTCTGAAACCTCAGTTTCCTGTGAGTCATCCTTGGGGAAATACAATATGAAAAGAATCAGCACAGATTCCAGATGGGAAGGTTCCTTGAAATACCCTCAGAGTTGTTTGAGGATGTCTTCTGAATTATTTGTGATTTATTAGTTTATATCAGATCTGGACAAGAAATGTGTGATTCAGCCTGGTCTTTCTCTCTCCAAGTCTACTTATCTCAAGTGTTCACTGTCAATGTCCCTAAAGGAAGAGGATTTTTTTGAGTTTACAGAATTCGGCAACAATATTGAGAACCTTCTTAGAGTCATTTTTTAAAGTCACTTGCTTCAATAGCAATAGCAATGTTTCATGAATTAATTATATACCAATAAAAAAAAGCAGTACATTGTGCAGATGAAGAGCACAGAATATGGAGTTAAATTTCTTGTGTTTGAATGCTAAGCCCACTGTTAAGAGTTATATGACCACAAACAGGTTACTTAAATTTTTTGTGTTTCAGCTTCCCAATCTGACTTACCTCTCAATGTGTATTTACATCATTTGATTAATTAACACATATCAACTTTAGAATAGAACAGTTGCATGCAATAAGTTTTAGAATCATTATTATCAAAATTGTTAAAATTTTTATCTTTCCAACCTCAACCCATACATGTTCCCTCTCCCTCCTTTCCACATTCCCTTTCTTGTTTTCTCCCTTCCTTCCATCCTTCCTCCCTTCCTTCCTTTTCTCTTCCTTCTTCATTTATTGAGGAATTACGTTTTCCAAGTATTCTCTATGTGCTGTGAAAAAAGAGGTGAACAAAACAGACAATCTTCCTTTCATGAGGAAGAGCCTTTGTTTATGAAAAGGAATCTGACCATAAACAAACAGATCTATAGCATAGTGCTAGAGAGCACTGCCTGATAAGTACTATGATAGAAGGTAAGGCAATCATCTGCCCCTTTCAAGTACAAAGAGGAGGCAGTGATATATGGCAATTTGAATTGAATAAGTGGCTAGTTGTTTCAGATTTCACAGTATATAACATGTGTTTGCTGTTTTAGACCTATGCCCAGAAAGTGCTGATTTAAACTCTTCTCCCAAATACAAACTTGTCGATTTGTATTTATCTCTCGGATATCTGGAAGTCAAGATTGTCATAAAGAAGACGAGAAGAAAGCGGACCTGGAGACTTGATGCATGCTGCAGGAAATCTACAAAGCCTAGAAAGCAATGATGGGGGCTGGGAGGCAGTTCAATTTCTGGCCAACATTAGAGTAGCCCTGCTTCAGTAATAGTAGTGATGGTAGCATTTTATGAATTATGACACTGAGACTTCAGGAAATTACTTACCTTAGTTTCATAATTTGTAAGATGGGAATTGAAAACCTTCCTCATGGAGTTGTTGTAGAGATTAAAGCTAATCTCTAAAAGTGAAGAGTGAGTGATTCAAATGCCTGATGGCCAGACTCCAGAATCCATGGCATCTCTACTAAGCAGCCCTCGTAATCCCCGCAGGTCGACTCACATCTGCATCGAGGACATCTTGCTGTACCGGTGAGAATGCTTAGGCCGGGGGTGAGGAGCGCTGTTTGAAGATACAGAGCCTATGGAGACAAGAAAAGTCCCCCAATCTTTGGGAACTAAAGTGCCTGGCATTAAAGTCAGACAAAGACTGGGGAAGAGTTAAGAGATTTAGAACATGGGTTCAGGATGATAGCTTATTCAGAAGACCAGTTATTAGAAATGAATATGGGATATGAATATGAATATGAATATGGGATATGAATATGAATATGAAATGAATATGAATATGGGTTGATATGGTATCAACAGCAGATTTTGCCTCCTAATTCCCCAGAAAACCTATAGGTCTTCATATTTCCCATAGAGGGGTGGAGCCACTGGTTATGCTTAAGGTATAGTTAAGACATATAGAGGTAAAATAACAGCTATAATGATATTTTAAAAATATGTATGTCATCCAAATACCATTATTGTTGGTTATGAGTTAGTATTCATAATCCTTAATACTTGGGATTTCGCATCCTTAATTTTTAAATAACAATGGGCACCATGTGTTATTGGGTGGGAAGTTTCACAGGAAGACGCTGTTTAGTAGAAAGCACAAAGGTCTTGAAATTGAAATCCGAGTGTTGATTTTAATTCCCAATCTGCGAGACCTTATAGTAGTCATTTAATTTCTCTCAGGTTGTTCAGCTACAAAATTGGCACCAGTCTTGTTCTATATCATTTATAAAATCGTTACTAAGATAATAACATGAATCAGCCTTAAAGAGTGTGAAATATTGATATAATACAAAAGGCAATATTTTTGTGTTTCTGTACAGTTACAGGTACAAAAAATATTAAAAACAGGTTCTCTGCATTAGTACATTTAATATTGGGAGCTGTCACTATTTAGGGAAATTGTGGTAATTCTTAGGCCAAAATTTCAACCCTCATAAAAATAGTTTCTCAAGTGCATCTATTTATCACTTTGAAATTTTTGTGTTGCCTTTACTCAAATTTTAAAAGCCAACGTCTTCAACCTATGTTATTAAAACATTTTAGCCTAGCCATGTGTCGGGGGAAGGCCACCTCTGTCAGAACGGTGACGAAAGCCGCTAACTTAGGTATACAGGGGTGTCACCTAACCACTGAGTATTGAAAGCGCCTCTGACTCTTCCTCGGACAGTAATCTGGACTGCTGACTTCTGAGGTGGTCCTAACTGCAGATGGAAACCATCAAGAGTCCTTTGCGACAGCAGAACAGAAGGCAGCTGTACTATGCCGTGGGTCACAGTCTACTCAGGGGAGAAGCAGGGAAGATCAAGTGCACGGTAGACAGACTCTGATGTTTACCTGGGTTCATTTATGCAACATCATGAAAGGTATTCACTTCCTTCTGTCTTCTCCATTACAGGTGTTCTCCAGGGAGCCTTGTCATTATGAATATTCTTATTTTTCACTTGAAAAGAATTGCAATAGAAAGAGATATTTGCTTCTCTGATGTCATTGCCTTGGAGACACTGGATTTAAATGGATCTTGATAATATCAGGAATGAGAGAAGAATTAGGTAGAGAGTTTTAATGCTCTAAATGTTCTGAATGAGTGAAGGTGCTACGGGATCATGACTTCTTCGGTAACGGTAGTGACCCCTTTCTAACAGTGAGAAACTCACCGCTGTTCTACAAGGCAGGAGAAATAGCTCAGGGGTTCTCATGGACTGGGTGGCATCTCCCCCGTGGTGGGAGCCTACCGAAATTTTAGAAGCACACCTACAAAGGAGAAAGTTATTTCTATAACATGAACCTTAAAATCCCAAGTCCATAACATGATAACAGAGGTCCAGGTTGCTGGTCCAGGTTGCTACAACAGCCTGTGAAACAGAGCCTTCAGTCTCTCCTTGACTTCAAGTATCGATGTATTTACTGATATCATCTATGCCTGGCAGCTCATAGCGTCATCGCACATGTCCATAGAAACATGAGAAGTGCCCGCAATAGGATTCTTTCCCCGATCAAAATTGCGCACAAATTAAACCCAGGGCTATAGTTTTCTCCCAGCAAAAATTAACTTTGCAACTGTGTTGTCCAGATGTACAACGTCTGTGACAGTTTGTTTATGGATTGTACACAAGTACTGCCTTGGAAAACAGAGAAGCTGTTGTTTTGGCAGTTAACTGTCAATACACTTTGGGGTAGTTGTTTTTGGGACCTTTACTGGAAATCTGAACATCTTACTGACTCAGAGAATGGCTTTGTTTTGTTCTCTGCCCATCAGTATCCTCCTAAGCCCTCAGAATCTTCTAGACAACTTAGTTTCCCGTCGTGTTCTATTAAGATATAGCTCTAATTCAGGGAAGTACATATGGCATTTCAATTATATACTCCAAGAATGGCATGTCTAAGTTAATTAGATATGATTCTGGACATTGTTTTGGATGTCAATGATTCTCTTGCAGAAGAAAGGAGAAAAAAATGCCTGTTTTCCCTCTGTTTTCTCACTGCTGATGAGTTTGGCCACTGCACGAGAAGTCATGTAGAGTCATCCTGTCTTTTCCCTAAAGATTATATCTGCAATGATATACAATAAAAATGAACAATCAGAACATGTCTTCATAATGTCCAACGTTCTAGTACAATTAGTCTTTTTTAAAAAAATCAAATTGAATCTGTTTCATTTGCAGGAAAATTCCAAGAGTCATTCATCAAGATGGTTTCATTCATCCAAAAGTTTCACTTAAAATGCTTGGCCCGCCATCACAAAATGCTGGAGATTGGGTGGCTTCACGAACAAAAACTTATTGTCTTACAGTTCTCGAGGCTGGAAGCCCAAGATGGAGGTGTTGGCATAGTCACTTTCTGGTGGGAGCTCTCTTCCCGGCTTGTAGACAGTTGCCTCCTTGCTGTGTGCTCCCAAGTCAGGGAGAAAGAGGAAGAGACAGCAATTTCTCCAGTGTCTACACTTCTAACGAGCTGAATCTCCTCATGAGGGCTCCGACCTCATGAATTTATCTAATCCTAATTATTCCCCAAAGGCTCCATCTCCAACACTACCACCTAGGGGAGGGGGCCTTCCATGCGTGAATTTATGGGGAAGACAGTTCAGTCGACAGCAGCCCACTTTGTCATATAAACCCACTCCTCACCCCTCTGAAGGCGTACAACTGCCCAGACTCTTTCAGTTGTTCAGTTAGTGGTGTGAGATTTTCAACATAAAATTGATTTCACCTCACTTTAATTTAAACAATATAAAGTAAGTAGCCTTCATCCTTGTGGAACTCAGAGACTACTGAGGTGGACAAATACATCTAAAATAACAGCATAAGAGCTATTAGCAGGCACAAAACAGGCAAGGAATAAAAAAAAATACAAATAATTCTACTTCAAAAACTTTGAGTCACTAACATAAACAAAGCCAAATCATTTTCGTGTTTGAGAATTCTACTGTTCATCTGATGAGCTACTTCATGTTAGACGATTGGACAGTGTGTGGGCAGGTTTTAGCTCTGCAGTAAGTAAGCATATTTATAAATTATTAGGCTTGTGCTCAGAACAGTATATGGGATGGTTCAAACAAGCCATTGTGGTAGGC